>WACJ01000410.1:0-220783 GCA_008973525.1 Stenopsyche tienmushanensis | reverse complement strand
TTATATCGTACCACATGTTTGATCGATGACTTTGATTGGAAACTACGATGGAAAGAATATATAAGCCAAAATGTTATGATAAAAATTCATAATATTTTCTCTTATATAATATGTATTCCCTAAGGTAATGATTTTGGTTTTTATAAAATCAGATTTTTGTGGATAGAAATTTAATATTAATTATAGTGGCTGTCAAGGCAAGTTAAACCAATTGAAAATCCGATAGTATTAACCATATAAAATGTTTAGACAACATTAGCAAAGCAATTAGTTGGAACTTGATTGTTAGATATAACCATATTTAATTATGTTATGCTTCACTCAATTTTACGCTAAATAAATGCTGCATATTTTTTGTCTTTGACATCTAAAATACTTAAACTCCAAATTTTATATCAAAGAAAATCATAATTAGTGACCACTTACACACATTTCTTTTGCAACAACCTGATTTTGAACTCGAGTTATAATAGTATGAATTTAGAAATTAGTCCCCCATACCAATTATATTATTGATTAAAGGGTATACATTCGATGAAAAGGAGATATATATTAATGAAATGCAAAATTATTCATACTTTTATCATAAGTTATCTTGACTGATTTAATTAAAAGTTGCATTATTAATCATATTAGATATGTGCATTATTCATCATATTAGTTGTAGAACTCGATTAATTCTTAATTTCCAGGTATTCTGAATATTTTTTTCTATATCTTCGATGAAGATTTGATATAGTAGTGTTAAAATTGACTCAATATGTTAACGCTTAGGTTATTAGTTAGGTTAAAATTTGAATTATCCTGCATTAGAAACCAAAACAGTATGACTTAAAATATATGTTTTATTTGCTGTAAAATATTCTTCAAGGAAGAAATGCCAAAGGGATTTTTCCTGATTTTATTAGATTACCTGAAATTTCGGGTTGTTTCATTTTCGCGAACGTGTCTCGTTAAATTTTCCCGCAAAATACATGGATTACGCCTCGAATAGCGTCACTTAATATTTGGCACGCGTTCCGCAAATGATGAAATATGGCTCGGTGTGTTTGCTTAACATTTGTATTTGGACGAAATCCGTTAAAATAATAATGGAAAGATCCTTTTGCGAGATTACTTAAATTTCACATGTTTCATTTTAAATGTTTCGCTTTGAATGGCCCCAACTACAATATGAAATATTCCCCTTATACGTGTGCACTCTATCCTTGTTTCCCTTGCCAAAATGGAAAATTACGAATGTATCGAGAATATATACTAGTTGTGGATACGTTGCAATTTTGTCAAATATGTCTTCCCGACTAGAAACTAATTTTGAGGTGGATTAATATGGAACGTGCCCGATAAGACGACGCTTAAGTCTTCAAAGCAAGATCGGAACAATTCCCATTGTAAATACGGAAACAAGATAATATCATCTGGATGGATGTATCATTTCTTAAATAAATAAAGAAAAGTTATTAGGTTATTAAAATTAATTTTTGAAAAATACTGCTAATTAAATGTCAATGCATCGATGTTAAAATTCACGTAGGAAAGCGATTGCGTTATTTTGCGGGTTTAAAAATATTTGCATAGGTAAAATAATCAATAATTACATTTTAAATGATTGGTAAATTATCTGATAAATTATATTAAAATCGATCATGATTGGTAATTTTTCAATGGACTTTTGTAAGATTCGATGGCCTAAATTTAGAATAGAAGAAAACCAAAAAATCAAAATAATCATGTTTTATTTTCCTTAAAATATTTCCTTATGTAAAATATAAAGCAAATGCTAAAATAATTCATTATCTTTGAAAATATTATTAAAAGTATATTTTTGTAACATGCTTCAGTAAAAGTACACAGGATTGTCAAATTCATGTATTTGAATATTGTTCAAAATATTCAGTTCTGATAGATTATTAAGATGACTACAAAATTAGGATGATTGTAATTAAAATATAAATAAATTCCAATGTATTAATAAATTTGTAAGGAGCCAAGACAAGGCAGGACACAAAAATCAACTAATGTTTTCTACAACATTTAATATGTTTTGTTGTTATTCCATCATAGAAATTATATTTGGAGGCTTTAAATTAGCAAATTTATTACATAAGCTAATAATTTTCAATAGTGTGGTTGCTCATTGATCAAACAGTTTCATAATGGGAGTTTGTATGGTAAATCGTGGGAAAATTGGCATTCATCGACACACATTTGCCCCTTAATTTCATACCACTATGTTCATGAATAGAAATTTGATATTTTAAGCAAATATAATTTTTTATAAGTATTTAATTTGAATTTTATTTAAATGAATATGTGAAAATATTGACTTGTTATCGCTTGCGAGCTTCGGCGTTTTTAAAATGTGAAAGCGTCTTGAAGATTTAAGGAGTGTACTTGTTGAAGTAAAATGGCTTAATGAGAAAAATATCAAAAAGTGCCATCTCAGAAAATGTCTTGTATAAATTGTAGTTATAAACGGAGTAACGACATTATGTTTTATGATGCTTGAAATTTAAATAGAATTTCGAGGAGGAGATACGGCCTCGTCCTTTTTCTCTGAAGTGCGTATTTAATTGAATCATTTTTAATGGCATCTGAAACAAAAAATGCTTACGCTGATAAATTCTCAAATAATTCAGCGAGATATGTGTTGGAGAAAATGATTAGCACAACTTTTGAAGTAATTAAGTACCGAAGTAATCAAGTTTCAGCAAGTGATATAATCTCATGAACTTAGTTTTGCAATATGAATAAATTAGACCTTAGGAATTATGGTGTTGAATATGCTCGTCGGTGGAAACGTCCAGAGCGCTGAAATATCTCCCCAATAATAAATATCCCCGAAATTCTTTCACGGTGAAACCGAACCTCTTGTGCTTGTTTGATGGCTATCTCCTTAATAAAATTGATTTAATGCTCCTCCAGGATGTGTGGGCCGGGATACGTTTCCCTTAAGGATAAGATAACAACCCTCTTTAGACAAGTGCGCTAACAACCACTGCGAAAAGATCGATACTCTTAAAAAAAGCGGTTAAGGCTTTGATTTCGAGGTGAGTTTTTCCGCGAAAAGTGCTGAATATCATTAAAGGGTGGCCATCAATCAAGTTAAGTGAGTTTTTAAAAGAGCTAAATTACTTCAATATTTCATTCTCTTTTACATGAACTTTTAACATCTGCCTGTATTATAAGTTTAATCAATACAAACCAAATTAAGAAGAATAAACAGGAAAAATACTTCTCTATTTGAATTTTTAAAAAAATAGCTCCCTCTATTCGTTTTCAATTTATAGCAATCTTCAATTTTCAAAAGGAAATATTAAAACGGAATTCCTCAATAATAATTACTTATGATATCAAACGGTCACCCCTTTTTATCTTTGGTGTATTTGAATCAGTATGAGATTCATGGGATCGTTCGGGTCATAATAAGTATATATATTTATTAATGATTCAATGCTATATAATCAATCCATTACGGATGATTAAGAATATGCAAATATAAAGTGTTGGTATTGTAGTTTAGATTCGGGAATGTCATTATAAAGGTTCGGGTTTCGGGAAAAAATATCGCATCAATGAATGCATCGATCGTCTCGATTATTGTGCATATAGTTGGGTCTTGCATCAAAAGTTTGTTCATTGAATATTAAAGATTTATTCATATTTATTGTATATTGTTTTTAAATGGTTGGCGACAAATTCAATAAAACGGACTACATAATTTAGGAAAGTTTTATGACTGCGAAAGGGAAATGCAATTAGTCTAATTGTAATATCAAAACGCGTACAAAGTCAGGGATTAAACATATGTAGACAAAGTTTAATTCGCTTCGAAATTGCTGCACAATAATTTAAAAGCCATATAGAGTAATAATATCAGGACTCGAACCGCAAATGTGGTCCATGTGTTAAGCGACGAAGATCAAAGAACCTTTTGAAAGTCTGGCGGAGTAATCTCTACATAGGAATAATGACCAAAGTTACGTAATATCACCAGCTTGGCCGGCTTGGGCGATGGGTTGGGTGAAGACTTTCAAGCGTGGCAATGTTTTGCCCCCAAAACTGGGTATTTCCCGACCCGGGGCGAAGGCATAACCGAATGAACAAAAACCTTGATATATCATTTATTCATGGAAACAGTCTGCAAAACATAGCGGCTACAATTGCACTTGGGTCAAATGACTGACTTGTTATTGAATTAAGTAGCGGAATGATGGCCCCGGAAATTTTGGGCTATCTATCTATCATTTCACAAAGAGGTTGCCATCCATTGTGAAGCACTCATCCAGCAAAGTAGTTGTGAATTTAAAAATGTATTGATCGTTTGAAGAATTTCCATCCTAGTAACCTATTTATTTATAGAAAGATTATTCCGTTGTATCGTAATATCAGAAATATTACCGATAGCCCTTGTGTTACTAAATTATTTAAGAAATAAGCATATTTATAAATTTAAATTTAATTCGTATTTGGCATAGAGGAAGAAAAATAAGCGAATATAGGCGACTTTTATAGGGAAAGATTTTTGATGTGACGCCTTCCTCATTTGTATTCCGCACGTTTTTGATGAATAAAGGTAAAATATAATAATTCTAAGTAACTTCAGTAAGGATGAAAAGCAGGCTCTTGTGCATATGTGCATCCAATGAAGCCACATGTTTAAATATATGACTCAAGAAGATATAGTCATTATTTGGCTTATACATTAGAAATTTGCTGATTGAAATTCAATAAGCATTAAAATTGGTTATAAATTTAATTTACTGCTTGTTAGATCATTGAAATTAACATAATCAACATCCACTTCTCATATAAAAATGTTATGCAATATGATTTGCACTCTCACTAAAATCCAATTACTTTATTAATCCTGACTGATTTCATTTTTTTAAAAATTTACTATAAAAAGATATTTTGTGAGCCTCTTAAAGGGTCTCGTATATCATTGGTTTAGTACTCCAAATACTGTTTTGATAGAATATCGATGAACATCAATAAGCAAACAAAAACATTAAGAAAGATGCATAAATGCAAAAATATTCAATATGAATTCAAATTATTTTATTTGAAATGGCGATATATATACACAAGTGTTCCTGTTTAGAACTATTAATATTTTTAAAAATGTCTAAATATTCATATAGTGGCCAGTTATTGAACTCTTATTATAAAAAAAGTGTTTAAATCCAGATTATGGGGATAAATTCATATTTTCGATATTTTACGTTTATTTTTATACTACTTACTCTTTGCCATTGAATAAGATTTTTCTGAGAACAAGGAGTCTAGTACACCATTTTCTCGTAATTTTAACTTTATGTCGTCAACATCCTTAGTTATATCTGTTATGTATTAACATTTCTTTTATGGGATTTGATTGGTTGTTGTATTATTTTTTTAGAATTCTATTATAAAAAGATATACGATTTCTTTTTCATATTAGATAAAAATGTGTACGAAATACATTGAACTACGTCTTCCACAAATAGCACTACGTAAAAAATGACCTTCTTTGAGCAACGATATTTATAAGGGTTGATCCTTATCCGCTATTTATATTTATCATTTCATATTATTAAACATCCGTCATGTTATATTAGGGTTGAAATCCCACACATGCCTTAATTTAATGCAATGATTCTCAAGTATAGTTGTAGGAAATATCAGTTCGATGGTATTTGGACCAATTTTTCAAATAATATGTATAAAAATTGTTCAATTTATTAGAAACTATGTAGTAAACGATTTATCTAAACATTAATTTAATTTAAATTGGTTTTAGTTTATGTATCACATATTAATATATGCTACTAGCTGGTACCCGGCGCGTTGCTGCCACAGAAGAAATAGTTCTAAAAATACCATTTGAAATTTGAAAGAGTTATCTTGTTTAATTAGCAATGATATGAATAATGATATGTTTTCCGACAATTAATACATTTATTGATATTGAATGATATATAAAGAAAAAAATATTAAAAGCATACATTTTGCTTACTTAATTGTTCTGCTAAGTGCTTTAGGGTAGAGAATAGTTTTGGCTTTTCTGTCTTTAACAAATACAAATAAATTTCTCGGCTGTCCAACGTGGATTTTCTAGATTTTTCCGCACACTTGAAGTGCCTTGTTGATGGTCATTGAGAATGCAAGTCCAACGGGGAGCTGCAGTCGTCTCTTATCAAATTGCACGTCGGTGGGAATGAGCACATCTTCTCCTTTCGACTTTCCATTAAGAATATATAGTTGTTTCGATGATATTCGGCATCAATTTCTTCATAGTGAGTCTTGTTCCAATTTGTAAGGTGGCACATCAGGAAGATCTGACGAATTTAAAAACTCGATTGGATAGTTAGTAACTTGGTCTGCATTCATGGCGCTATCAATCGATTTGTAGGTAACAGAATAATTTGCAATTTGTTATTGTATTGTGTGGTTGATTGTATTGACGTCGGTGTTTTCTGCTGCCAAAATAGCATGTTCGCAAAGCCAATAATGATTTTTATAATTACTAAAAATCTGCGGAAAAACTTTCTGAATGAGTAAATCGATGGATGGCACAACAACGCAAAAGTTCGATGGAAATGAAATAAACTTGGTAGCATCAACATGCACTTTTCCTTCACCAATGTTCAATAGTCGTTTTAAAAATGTGGCTGCCGACGCATCACGCTACAAATGTACGCGCATATTTTTCTTTAATGTCAGTTTTCGCACGTCTCTCCAAAGATGCGATGCTTTGAGTCAAGAATCAGCTGGTGTCGATGAAAGCATCACTGGAAGAGGTTGTCGAAAGTCGCCACATAATAAAATTAGAGCGCCACCAAACGGTTTTGCATTTGATCGTAAGTCTTTAAGAGTTCGATCAAGCATTGCATTCGTCCCAGATAATCCCCTTGCAAATTTTCAAAACTTTAGCTATGTCAGAAACTTTAGGAATGTTACATGTCAGAGCTTCCAATAAATGCATATCTAATGGCAATTTGAATGCCGAATGCGCTGTTCGTCCACCATCTAATAATGTTGCCGCAATACCTAATGAAGCAAGAGCTAACGCAATTCTATTTTGAGATCGAATGTGAGCCAATAGTAAAGTGATGAGATACGTTTTTCCAGTACCGCCGGGCGCATCAAGGAAGAACAGATCATTTGTAATTGTATCGTAGGTCAATTTTTGTTCCGCAAGCAAAAGTTGTTCGTTTGCTTCGACAAATGCATCCAAATCATTAGCATCGTACTGCTGTTCAAGTGCAGAACGAATTCTTGTTGAATGAATTCTTTGATATTGATGGTTAAGCAAATGTCTTCGATTTCGATCAGAGCTTGATTGAAAATATTGTCCGAAAACTCAATTGAATTGTCATTGCTAACGGTGTGTAAAATGTCTTCGCTCAAATCCTCTCTGAATTTTTACCACAAATCTTTCGGGTTGGGTGACGGACATGTGGTTAAAATGATGGCGAGTAATATTCTAATTTCCGTTCGACCTTTCTCAATGAAGTATGACATTTGACATTAACCAAAAGCATTCTTAAATAGTAACACTCGGCTTTATTTGGATGTAATGTGTAAATACGGCCCAATGCATCAGATGAATACAGATTTCGATAGCCTTCATCACGCATCCCTTGCTTACGTCGTTGAAAATTCTCGGATGTAGTATTTCATGTAAAATAGTTAGGAACTTGTGCGTACCATAATGTCTCTGCAAATACATCTTCTTCACACAGCGCAAGTGTTGGTTCAGCAGCAACATTTCTTGCAGTGTCTGCCTTTGTCCATTTTCGAGATGAACACTGAGATGAACAACATTCGGATTGCTTCTGTGAATTAGGAAGCTCAAAATAGGCCAAAGAGCCTCGTCACTGCTGATATATCTACCTGTTTGAAATTGAGTTTGAACTCGATCGTTGCGCGCATCAAGTCTTTCAATACTGACTACTGCCATATCACTGCCTATTTGCATGTACAATTTGCACGACAATATCCGACGTTGGTATGAGCTTTGAATGTTTTCGATGAAAAAGAAGATCCATATATTGTTGATTTCAACGTCAACATATTGTTATTAAATAAAATAATTATTCATTTGTTTCTTGTTTTTATTTTTTAAATTAAATTTAAATTCAAATCTGGTTAGGTTAGGTTTGTTTGTTTTCATTGTGTCGAAATGAAGGCGTTTTCAATTTGACAATAAATTTGTCCCCCGTTAACAGGATTTAACCTTTATCCATTTTACACTGGGATGCAAACTGTAATCGTAATGAATATCATATTGAAATGCAGCAATATTCAAATCAACATGTACTTTCGATTCTCGTTGCACGTTGGTCGTCTGATTTTGATCGGATAGCACTCAAACGTATTTTTTCGATTGTTACGTACGTGAATAAGCGATGAATGAAATGAAGCATTTTAAAAGTGCTTGCGATAAATAATTTGGATATAATTTGACTCACGCCGATGGATAACCTGCAAATGACATTGACGTTTGACGTATGTGTTGTATGTGACGACGACACGACGCCTCCTACTGCAACTTGTAGGTACTATATACCTATAGCCTTAGCAACGCCTTAGCAACGCATAATCTCAAATACGTCAGAATCAACAACTTTCACACATTAAGTTTTGAATTAAAAATCTACTGTAAGTTAATTGTACTATGCCTATGTCACCCCCTGATCCCTTGGCAATAAGTGGACCAAGTTTTGTCTCAATCCGATGAACGCGCATATCAACCCATTTCGCCCGAGCATTAGACGGGAAACGCAACTTATTTTTATATATTAGATATAAGATTGACAACTAAAGTGCTCTAGCCTCAAGCATTTGCTTGTCTTTCAGAATATAAATTTAATTCTTTGTTCTTAAGAGTTTTAAAATCCAATATTCAAGGGAATATTGTAAGCTAAAATAGGATTTATGTCATTTAAATATGAAAAAGTCATTCGATGGTTTAGTAAAATAAAAAATAACTGAAAGCATTCACGACGTAGTAAAAATTATTATACTTCTGAATTTTATAATACACAACTTTGTATCAAATTACGAGCATTGAAATATCAGTATTATTCTCAACGATTTTATATTTTTCTGACTGAAAATTCATTTCTAAAAGGACGTAATTCGATTCAAACTGCTTTAAATTGCATTAGCGCACAAAGCTCTACTTCTGCTCTTAAAATATAAAACTTAAGTCATTCTCCAGCCTCAAACGTGATAGACCGTTTGGACTTAAAAGTTCTGATTGAACGATTATTTCCAGGCTAAGCTGAAGAAACGTAGCCCCATCCTCCAAAACTACATTACAAAACATGTATTAAAAACATTATTTTTAAATCAATTTAAACTTAACTGGCGCAGATTTGAAGATCCTAACCCAATTAGTCCATTTTACAAATGCAAATGCTTCTCCGTAAGATGCCAAGATATTATTTTTGACGATTAAGGCTTTCCTTCTCACCGACGGTTTAATAACAATTGCGTCAATAACGGCGTTCGCTATAACGACGTCTATTCAGAAGTACTTCCTGCATCTGAAAACAAACTTCCTTTTGCATTTTGAAGTAATAATTAGATCGTTCATAATATACTTCAAAAGATTTTCACGCTTTAATAAGCGACAATGTTGTTACAATGAGCCACTTGATGCTTTAATTGCAGGTCTCTAGTATACATTTTCAATGTCTTTTAATAAGACTGAGAATTTAATACAATTTATAACGAAATTGCTAAATAGATTCTAAGAAAATACTTAAATAGTTTACGAAATTATTTCAATAAAAAAAAAAGATTTTCATTGAACGATAAAAATGAAAATAACCTAAAATATTGGGAAAAAAATATACGTGTCCATATGGTCACATTTATCTTCACAAAAGGTATTTTTAAAACATGTGTAAATATTTTTTAACATATATTTATTATTAATTATAATCTCATTTATGGGATCATTTCGACATGGTTTTTATAGCAAATACATGATTACAAATGTGGTCGCCAGTTACATCTCTTGTAAAATTGATCCCAAGATGATTGAGTTACTAGTTCGATCATAAATCGCGGGACCACATACATACAATGATGTTTTTTTTACTAACCGATAATAGATTTTCGAATGGTTACAAATATATTCGTTTCCAGAACCACGTCTCGGTACAAACTGACCGTTAATAGATCATTTTCAAAATGTTGATAAACATTGAAGATTGAATACATTAATATAAAGACATTTAAAGAGTTCTCCAATAAATCTCTCTTTTGAAAAATTCAAATGAATGTATTAAAAATCTTGTGAATTACTTATGCAATATCTTGCGTCTCCTTATAAGCCAATATTTGAATGATAAAATGATGAGTGAAGAATGTAATATGTTACGATGTTAACCGTTACCATTTGGTCACTCTTTGACATTAAAAGATTTCATGATGTGACAAAAATGTCTGTTTTGTGATTCATACTATTTTTTGCTTATCAAAATATGATATTCCAAAATTTATCATTTACATTCAGACAAAATCATTCTCGACTTCAACAGGATAGTTCTATTGCAGTTTATCGCCTCTACAGCTGTCGCCAAAAAGGAATTGTTGTTCGGATAGCTCTTGTTCTAGTATTCAAATGTAGATAATAGAGTTACCAATCTACCCTTCCAGATTTAATATTCACGGGGGCGGGGTCACAGTATATTCACGGCTATCGTTCTCATCACACCCCAAAATCCTAAAGTCCTCCCCATAGTCCTTAATCTTTGATTGAAGAGGGTCCGCAGTATCCACTTTTTGCTTAGATAACCGAATTGGCCCATTTGAATAAGTGTGCTTGACTACTATTGACTTCATTTGCATACCGCTGATACTCGAAAATATTCCTCAGGCTCGATAATTGAAATGTTGTGTGACACCATATTTATACATTGGGGTCTAGATGTAGAGAATTTTACGTTCTTGAGAATGTACCGTCGAACGACTTTGCGAATGATGGTGTTGAAGAATTAATGCGCTGTTGAATGGCATCCAATTTATTCTTCGGATGTATTTTCCTATGGTTTAAATTGACAATTGGGAATCGAAAAGTGTAAATTGAGAAGGAAAAAGTCTTCCGCCGACTTTTAATTTCTTTTGTCCCTGGAGCAAATAAGTTTCGTTTTACGCTGTGGCTCGTAAATTAAAAGTGTAAAAAACTCCTAAATAATGTTAAACGTAAGCGAATAAGGGTCAGCCTAAGGGCTTAGCAAAAAATATAACTTTTAATAAGATTTTTATGGAGATTCTATGAATAAATAACGATTGCAACAGGAAGAAGAACACGGGAATTCTAAAAATATACGCTAAATAAATGCTGTGCTAAGGAATTAAGGAGGCCTGTTATAAAAAATGTACTTTCCCTTTGATCTACTTTTAAAATTGTCCGTTATTATTTAAGGTGACTTATTATTGTCTTCGTTGAATCTTAAGGAAATTTTGAACCAATACTAACGGAGAAAAATAGCAACCTTGCCTCTATATTAAAGATAAATGCAGTACTTGCCATTTTGAAAAATTGGCCTTTTGGGAAATGCAAGACATGTTATAACTCAATTAGGCCCACAAGATTTTATTTATCTATAAAAATGGCTATATATGTTATTGAAAATAGGCGATTTCTATAGAAGATTTTTTAAGGGATAGTTCAATCAATTATATTTCATTTTGAGGGTAGTCTATATGTGGTTAAAATGTATGATATATAATTTTTCACCCTTTTATTTAGCAATGTCTATAATTAAAATTTAAATCGGTATAAATATAAGTATTATAGCTAGCATTTTTAAGCTATTCTGCCTTTCGTATACAATATTATGATCTTTCTTGTTATATCCGTCGATCGGATGTAGGTAACTTCCATTAGGGGATGGGGGATTTTATGTGGTAATTTCCTGGTGTCTTCCACATAGTATAGAATAAGGAGATTGTAATAGGTGAATTTATAATTCAAAATTAAGAATATCATTATTAAATCCAATAAAATTATCATGGAATCTCCATTTTCTACAGGCGAGGAAAGATATTCAAAATCATTTTCAATTGGGAATAAACACATTTACGCGATTATGAAATATATCGCGTAAACGGATTTTATAAACTAAAAAAATCGGATTTGAATTTTGATGTTCAGGTTTTTTTCTATATGATTTTTACTGTATTATAAAATCATATTTTTTTGATCATCAAAAGTAATTGCATATTTTGCATGTAATTCTGATACGAAATTCCACAGTTTTGTATTGTTCTTGAAAATTATATTTCAGCTAAATTTCGATATAAATGCAAAAGTGCTGAACACCACCATTGAATTATGACAATAAGAATGTCGTTAAATTGGTCACACATTTTCATAGTGCGCTTTCAGACTGCGGTCTAATAAATTATGGGCACCTGTGCGACTTGCAGTCTAGCATCTGAAGATTTACACTTTTTTAAAAAGGTGGCAAAAGAGTCAAGATAAGGACTTATTACACCATTTTCAGCGGCTGCCGTAAGTATTAGGAAGAAAAGCTCATCTTAGAGCACAATGCATCTTAAAGAGCCACTATCGTAGTTGGCATAAATAATGTAAAGTAATTCTCCGTATAATGCAGGGGAGCATAAACTCTGAGTTATGCCTCACTTATGCTAAATTGCCTCAGAGTGCACATACACCACGGCGAGATCGTGATTATATTATCATGAACAAGAATTTATTAGTTGGCTTCCCCATATCATCATGCGGGCTGAATCCATTAAGGATCATCATTCGCTCGAGGGGGCGCAAAGAGAGTCGGAAGAAATCAGGAAGGGATGCTGTTAAATGGTCCAGCGGGCAGATGTTGATGGAATTATTATTTAATCAATATTATGTCTGATTGCTGGGAAACATTTGTTCTGTATGGTTTCAGATTGGCAAAATTGTATTACGATTCACTCCGTATCCATGATAATTCAATTCTGTGTACGATATCATCAAAAGGAAACCGGAGAGGATTTATATATTAATTAATTATAGGGATGTATCTACCTACTGAGCTCGCGATATGCGCTGAATGTACAATCATCAATATATATCAAACATTTAATATTTTAAATATACTACCAATATTTTTTGACGGTTAAAACTGATTATTCTGAGTGATCTTTATAAAACTGAACATATCTCTCAATAAGATCGTAGGGGTTTTTTTGAAGAAATTGGGAAAAGACGTGAAAAAATGTCTAATGCCCTATATACCTTTGATTCGTTCACTTCGCTATATGCCAAATGCTTCAAATCTATTGATCTGTAATAAATTGCAACATAAAATATTAATATTGCTAGATGAAAATTAAGATCTTAAAGTTAAATTGATTGTAGCTGAATTAAATCTATTTTCTATAAAAACGCATTCTGTTTATATGAATATTTGAGATTTACGCATTATTTCAAAATGTTCGCTTGCATTAGAATAAAAGATATACAATGGTGCTAATATTTATCTAGAGATAGAAGGATTTATCACTTTTTAATATCCGGTGTTGTCAACATGAGATGTAGATGCGGCGTTGATAGTAGCTTGTATAATAGTTGGCTGGATGCCGGAGGTCTTTTCGTTGTTGTTATTCTCAATTCATAAAGATTCAATATCTGTGTTTTCTTCTTTTTTATGATTTTTGGCTTGCATGCATGACTGCGTTACCTAAAAATATACCAGTCACTTATAAGAATCATCCCATTAAGTTTGTATGGTGACACATTTCAGGAGGTATGCGTCTTTGATTACCAATAGAAAATAAGAGTTGCTCATTTAATATGAACTTGAAGTTCAATAATCGATGATGTATTGAAATAATATGTAAGTTTTATAGGCGAGTATTAAAAAATGGTAGGAACTATTGAGAAGTTTCTAAAAAGCAAATATTCTACAAATTGTATAAAAATGTGCTGAAGTCATTAGTAAAATCAAACCATCGTTGTGCAATCGGGTATTATCATTTAAGCCTGGTTGTCCATTGTCTGTTATTAACAGTTTTAAGTAATTTTCACCGAATAGGTAAATAAATCATACAAGAAATTTAGGCTATGCATGAGTTGTTTTCAACTGCATGAATATCTGAAATGAGTCCCCGGGCTATTTAGTCCTCAAGTTGTGTCCCATCTCATGCTTACTCTTTAAGATGGACGAGGATCAAATCGCAGATGATGAAGGTGGTCAGTTGATGATAAAAATATGACTTTCATGGCCAAGATCATTGCACAAAGAGCTGCTGTAGTAGTAGCTGGAGAATCGGCGAGAAAAACACATTTTTCCATAGTCAAAGCTATTGATCAACTATTTTTGTTCTTCTCCCCTAGAAGGGTAGAATGAAGCCTCTGCTAACACACAAGCCAGTCTTTCGCGACGAGTGATTTTTACTCCCACGTATATTTAATACGCGAAATAATATTGTGAATGATCGATAATGGTTGCATTCAAATGTATTATATCAGATTCTTCTTTATTTGTATTATATTATGAATTTAATTACAGTACATACATTCAGCAAACATTACGTTATACATATTTAAGCATATTAATACTACAATTTGAGTGCCACTCAACTTCCTCATTTGCAAATCAAAATTCATATCAATATTTGATTAAGAAGGAGTGCATGTAAACCGATTGATAAATTGTGACAGTGACAAATTTGAAACCATCTTTTATAAAATATCCAGATATCCTTAAAAGCTAACATACATAATGGGGTAGTCCTTATTTTTCGACTTTTAAAAAATTGGGTGGTATCTCGTCATATGATTCACTACATTAAAAAAATGATTACGTATATTTTTATACTTATTTTTTGAAAAGGTTTTATAGTCAAGAAATTGGTCAAGAATTTAATTTTTAAAGATATTAAAAGAAAATTTAAAAGAGTGTGAGTTGTTCATGGTAGTTTATTTGTTGCATTACTGTGATTTCTACGCTTATAAAAGGAAAAGCACAAAGCAACAAATAAGACACTCCCAGTATTTACACTTTGATGATATAAGACGCACCATTACATCAAGCTAAGCGAATTTTCTTATTCCAGAGAAAATTGTGAAAATCAGGAATACGCTAGGAATTCGCCCCGAGGCTTCACAGGGGTGTGTGAAAAGTCAAAGGCTGTATACTCTGCAATAGAAAATGGCATTCACACTATGTAGCCTTGAGTGGGAAATTCCCACGGGAAACTCAGTTATTGTATATGCCTGTCTTGGAGGCCTTTAACGGAAAAATGCTATGCAAATTTCGGGGGCTTTACACATATAAGCCATTTTTCCCTGCGGTTAAGGAAAAGTTTACGCCTTCGAATTTTGAGGAGGTACAAAGTATTTTTTAATGAGGAGATTGAAAAATGCGGAAGAGCTTATGCCTCTCTTAAATATGCGAGATGCTTTGCGATTTTACTACACATGGGCTCACAAACAATTTTCAAATAATATGCCATATTTTTTTCGCACCATCAAAATAAAATTTAAATAATCTTTGTATAATTTCAAGTATATAATCGAATATTATTTCGTTGATTCATCGAAAAATTTCTTGGCGTTCGATGTAAAAATATTCTCCTATAAATATCAGTTATTGTAGTTTTTTGTTATGGTAAAAATATCATGATAAACTTCCAAGTTTATCTTCATCCAAAGACTTTAGCCCTTTTAAGGTTGTGCAATGATTTATTTATATATATGCTTGAAACCGAACGCTTTTAGCGATCAAGAGGTGAAAAGCTCCCGACTCACAAAGTAGCTTATTTTGGGAAGTTGGAGCTTTCAGATTAAGTCGAGATACGAAGAAATTACAAACATGGCAAACACAAAGTTGCAGATATTTTCAGATGCGGTAAATACGAAACGTCTGCGGATATTTTGACGGAATATAATGTATCGATGTTTTAAATTATACTGTTCCAACAATATGCACCACGAGTTTAAAAATGTGGGTCGAACGTGTACCCGGTCGGTCGTATGTCACAGGATGATTTATGGAATTCGATGGCATAGTAAAATGTCTGCGTTTGAGACAAATGTTCATGTTATATATTTGTCCCAACAGGTATTTTTGGGTCGTAAAAAGATCTTGGGCTTATGGTCATGTGGGACAATTGGACGGGTAAATTGCGTTTGCTTTTCTATTTATCTTACTGGTACAAACAATACGTTTTGCATCCCTAAAAAATGATGGATGTGATAAGATTGTGTGTATATATTTAACTTTTTCCATTAATTTTCATGCATCTTGAAAACCATTATGTACATGTAGATAATTCAAGTAGATAAGAACATAGGATATTAAAGATTATGTAATATTTCATAGAGGGTACAATATGTTATGTGGGGGGGATTTGGCTTAATTCAAGTCAAGACATTTAATATCCTGCAGATAATTCAACGCATTAAGCACTGACTTAATATATCGTTAGATGCAATTATTATTCAAGTAAAAAGTTTTATTTAATACGATTTTCGTCCAAACATACACTTTTATCATTGCAATATTATATCCAGAACATGAGAGTTTCTTCCATCTTTTTATTATCATTGGGCGTATATAATGCTGTTACATTAAAAATCAATCAAAATTTAAGCGTTAGTCTCTCAGACATTCCGACGCTGAGGATATTCAAAATCTTATATCTCATATTTTAATAAACTGAAGTATTAATCATTTTATAGAAATATATTATTATGTCACAATTCATCGACTACTGAGACCGTTTTATACAAGGGCGGAATATATTTTAATGAAATTTACATCCGATCACTATTATAAACAAAAAAATAACAACAAATTTATGGCATCAACTGGAAGATCTAGGTTTCTATGATACTAGTTATATAATATTTAATTTATGGCGGTATTATAAGCTGATACAATATTTAATAAATAAATGCAACCGTTGGTACTGATCTGTCAATAGAATTGCGTTATTACTAATATTAGGCGCAAAACTTTAATAAAACAATTTACACTCGGTTAAATGGTTCCGTAAAAACGTCGTGTAATACAAATCCGTGTTATATAAGGTTTGAAGTTCATACAAAACTAGGGTTTGCGTTCCAAAAAAAGTTTCGTAGTATGTACATTATTTTTTTTTAAATAAACACATGTACATTTACGAAATTAATTGAAAAAAACTTTAATAATATATAATAAACCAATCATTCATCATTGCTATCTCTTATAATTCGCTTTCAAAAATTCGGTAATAAGCGATTATCTACTTTATATAAATGTATTTTATTATAAGGTTACAAAATCTGTTGTAATTTTCTCTTGAATTTTAAACTTATTTCCATCATAAGATAATTTTCTGTAAAAAATAAATCTAATTTAATAGTCAATTCTATTTCTTCATTAACTGTTTTTAATGTGAAACATGTAGCTACTTTGCTGCAACTTCTTTCTGAGCAATTAATAGTGATAGATTCGTTTAATACAATATTTTAATGTACGATCCTCCAATATTTCTTGGATGTCATGAATATCCTTGTCATCAAAACCTTCTCCACCAATATCACAAAAAATGTTTACTGTTTTTTGATATTCATCTTCTATTGAAGGTAAAACATATTCTCCAGAGACTACTTCTAGACACAGATTTTTCCAGCAGGAATTTAAAGTGGATTGTTTTATTTCTTTAACGGTTTGCAGAAACAATGTCGACACAATTTCGAATAGAATTTTTTTAATATAAAACCGTATTATACGAGGACTGAGTGTATTTGGTTTTTTAAAAACACATTTTTACGTAATTATACATTACCTTAATAAAAGAAACATGGTAAAATATTTAGTCGGTAAATTATTTTTCCTCATGATAATTAAAGTTTGAAATGTATCGAATTGTTTAAATACATTTTATATAACTTGCGGTGTCGAATTTGTTTGAAAAGCTTAATTAAAGTGTCGTTTTTTTTAATACAAAGTTCGTCTCTCCATAATAATTTTGAAGTTCCTTTTCCAACAAAATATTTAATCCCTCTGCTTATGAAAGCAGTTGAATAAACATTTTTGTATGTATTATGAAGTCTATTAGCGTTCGTGTTTCTCAAAGCTATGCGAGTAGATAGGAGAACATTAAAGGATTTGCGTAATTAATGGTTTTTCCCCAAATTACAGCAGGAAAAAATACATACGCAATCTTCGGATAACGTCGCAGAAGGGAATTCGTGGGAATGATAAACGAAAAGACTTAAAAGATACACGAAATAAATGAATGGCAGAAACATTTTAGTATGCCAGAAATGGCCTATGTGGCCCGCCTTAATTACTGTCTACCCCGAGTAATCAATATGGCGCGTGATGTTGTTGGGTAATCATAATCGGGACCTAATAAAGTACTATAATAAATCTTCGTGATTTCAACCCCTATCGTCATGGAACATCTAAACAAAAAAGACGCATTGCGAATATTTTAAATGAAGACGTGACTCCGGGCTGGATGTTCGCAGCTCCCGATGCCGGGGGTTGATTCCCCATAAATTATTTATGTCTTCAAATATTTTTCGTTGCTGTTTGTTTCGCCATGTTCGGTGTCACATAAATCTTTCCGGGTAAATTTACAATCTGTAGACACCGGTTTGGAGCTCAATCCATATGGCATGAAGTAATCTTTCGCGAACATTCTTAATGCCGAATAAAACTTTACAATTTGCACTAAAGGGAAATGGGTGAACTGGGCCTAGTGCGAATAAAAGACGGGATAAAAATTATTGGGTCGTAGCTTATTTTTAGGGGCTGCGGAAACATTCGACTTTGCCTGGTAATATACTACGCTTTATTGTGACTTAAAAGCTGATGTGTCATGTGAGAAATCGTTTCAAGTCGGTATAAAAATGAAATGCACATCACATTGGGGACACAATGGCAGCTTCATAAATCAACAAAGCGATTTGGACCATAGTTCAAAATGTATCTAGGGGTTTATATGTCTGTGAGTACAGTCAATAAAATCAAGCAAAGAATTTCTGCACATAAATGTATGCAGGGAGATAAGACTTGGGGGCGTAAGTCTCTCCTATAAATGATCGTTTTTGTAAATCATGTCTTTTTAATATTAAATAGTGTATTTACAACGTATCTATATATGTATATTACTCAATAGATTTATTTTAAACGTTTGATACATTCA
The DNA here is from genome assembly GCA_008973525.1 of Stenopsyche tienmushanensis. Taxonomy (NCBI): domain Eukaryota; kingdom Metazoa; phylum Arthropoda; class Insecta; order Trichoptera; family Stenopsychidae; genus Stenopsyche; species Stenopsyche tienmushanensis. The sequence continues at coordinate 201,628 of WACJ01000410.1, read as the reverse complement.
TGTTCAACATTTGAATGGAGTGCTTGTGGCTATTAAATGACGATGATTATAGTCATAATCAATTTAATTTTGAATTTAAACTCAAAATCTTTGCATCAAAAACTTAACACATTGAACTAATTCACTAGGATCGTGCCTATGGTTAGATCATCATTAAATGTTCTCACAGTAGCGATTCAAAAAGATTTTTTGTCTTGTAGTGAGTTCCACAATTCAAAATGTTTGTATACATATATTGCTTAACTTAGTGGTTCAATCGCAAAAAAAACCGGTTTTAATAGATGTCAATGTTCTTTAATGTACACAAACTATGACGTTTGCAATGGAATATTTCAACAGCGTCTATAATGGTGAATTGGAATAACATACGAAAAAAATTCAAGAGTTTGCGATCTGTTGAAAAGTAATATTCTAATTTGAATAGCAAATCTTATCATCTCCTACTTTAAATTCACACATGAAATCACCACATGAAATATTCTCTTCATAGAAAAGTCTCTTAATGCATTTTTAATAAGAAGAAAATATACATCATATGACCAATACTAGAACACAATCTATCTATAAAAATAATCAAGTTTTAAAATGTATTCATATATACGAAAAAATGTCTTGTTGTGATGTTATAAAGTTGATATTCACCTTGCTGACACTTACCAATCTTCCGAGTTGCGAAGTCATGAGAGTTCGAAGTCCTTCTATACTTTGTGAGTCATTAATCATTTTTTTATATCATTAATTACATAAGTTTGTATTTGATGTAGCTCGTGATGTGGCCAAGAAGTTTTCTTTTCTTTATATTTAATATTTACTTCACAATCATTGATTATTAATTTCTATGATAGTCAAGCTTTTTTCCAGATTATTTTGATTGAATTCGTTCATTGTGCATATTCAAACTTGGTTTAATTATCATATTTTTTTACTACAAAGAAAAAAATCTATTAGACCATTCTAATAAATGCGTTTTAACAATCCCAATGTCAATTTTTATTGCTTATAAAGGATATACAGTATGTTTATCGAATAACTTGTTTAGGGGTCATAATTTTATGAATTTCAATTTATAACGAAGTCAGTTTCTGTTGTCTTTTTAGTATTTTTTTTTATTAATTCCAATTAAATTTCGTCATCGAATGTCATCACTCGTGCATCGACATTCGTGACTTCCCTCAATTCCCTTACTGTAATTTATCAAACTTTAAAAAATATGTTTATATTCAATAAAAATTGCTCAGTCAGCACACTAAATATAAACATTCTATATTTAACACTTTTTGCATAAAAAATTGTTAAAAACCGATCACTTCTACATTCAACAAGGCAGAAACGTCCCTTAAGGCGAATGACATTTATATGAATCCATTTACATAAAAGTCCTATTTATCAATTTTAAGTGTTCTTGAATTAATTGTTAAATGTCACTAATAAGAATTTGGTTTTGAGGTCAAGTATTTTATTGAAATGCCAATCTTGAGCAATTTAACATGACTTGTATGTCATCATCGTTAAGCTGCTTAAAATTTATAAAATAAATAAATAATACAGCCGATGTCAAATAGGTAGCCCACTGCAGGAATAGAATATTTTCAATATCAATTAATAGAAAACGGTCACATCCATAATATCTGTATCGTACAATCACCTCCACACACGCTCGATATTGAAGATAGCATTAAATTAGAGTATTATTTGTGAATGCTCTCCTGCAAGCCACCTGGAAGAATATATCGAAAGATTACCTTTTTACATATGAAATTTGAATTCAGTCTTATAAAGACTGAGTAATTTTTACGATCACTTGTAGAGCATTTATAGTGTTAAGATGTTCTAAAATAAGGCACTTTTATCGACATTTTTTGATAAAATTTGAAAACAACGGTATTTAGAGGTGGCTTAAAACAAACAGATTGTTCCATATGTGGATCAATTTATTTGTGTATAATTGAGTGTTCTCAATGAATTACGTTAAATATTTTTCCAATTTATAATGTATCAAAAGCTAAGATATGCTTTTACATTGTTTCAATCGACAAATTGCATTATTATGAAGATTATACTTAAACACAATAACATCTCTTGAAAGATAATTTCTATGCACTTCATATTGTTGTTTACTGTTTCCGTTATATAATTTTATACAATGCATATTGTATTGAATGGCTTGAAGAGCTTTGTGTATTGTCTTTCTTTTGTTAAGAACCTGGTGAATGAAAGTAAGAAGCGGTTTGGAGCCATTCATAAATAAGCTTAGGGCATTTTTATGTTAAGGAATCTACTCACGATCTTATATTGCTTACAATCATACTCAAAGCTAAACCTCTGGGAAAATCGTAGCCGTGTGAAAACTTTTAAGTGCCAATACATTTTCCGCGGAAAGCTCGCACTCCTCGACCGGTGCTCCTGGGAAACTTTCGAGGTGAATGCCTCCGAGAGGTAACCTTCTTTTATTTAAGGGTTGAGCGGATTTAAGACGTGGATTTATGAACACCCTCTCCATTGCTAATTTGGAAGAAATCGACAAATAAATTATGAAAGCGCCATCGATTCGACTTACAGTGGAAGTCTTCGCTTATCTTCAATTTTCACTGACAGGATCATTATTAAGTTGAAAATATCATTCACGGATTCCCAAATAAGTAATATAGTATTAATACGTGATAAATCTAGTAAAATATAAAATTTGTTTGTCTAGAATATCGAGGTACATCTATTAATATTTAAAAGTAGCAATATTAATATAACGAGAGTATATATTATAATAGCAAGATCTAATATTAATAATTAATTTTTAGTAAGAATCTCTTGTTAAAGTGTAATAATGTTCAATCATTTTATAAATATTCAAATTTAACGTTGTTTATATAAAGAAAATTTTTATAAAAATAAATTTTACATTTTCTATTTTATATTATTTTATGTGTATATGTTTTGTTGTTGTAGCCACAATTAAAAATCAACAATTAAAATGAGATAGGGATGAACAACGTTTATCGAATAAAAAGCGTTAAGGGTAAAATTTGGATTCAAAATAGATGGTTTTATTATTTTTAAATTCATTGTCTTTGATACTTGAGACTTCGCGATATACCACCAAATATTATGTAATATACGTTATAGTTGAATACTTTGAAATGAATAATTCAAAAGGCCACCCTTAGAATTAAATACTAAATTAGAATGTATAATTATCCTATAGTTCAACCTTCGTATTTATGGCGAAAGGTATTTCTATAGGAATTACATTAAGACTCTGTTGCTTTTCGTATATGATCTGTAAGTAATTTGATTCGCAAAATTTATTCTTATATTATATTTGACACTATTTCTATCATATTTTCATTTGATGAAGCTGATCATAAAAACTGTGAAGGCCATTAGAAAATATTTATGATGATATAATTTTGTAGTGATGGTGAAATTGACTAGGGAAATGGCATAAAATACAATAATAAACATATTCTTTCGACTTCATTAAAAAACCACTCTGTGAAGATTTCAAAAAGCTCTCCTAACTAAATGATTGATATCAAAAAGCTTTCCGTGCAAAAATGTGATTCTATTTTTCAATGTTTGAAGCAAATGCTATCAATACATATTTTCACAATATGAGGAATTTGATTGCAAAATCAGTTTTTAGACTGTTTTTTTTTGTGGGAGTAAAAATATGTAATTTAATGGGGTCCTTAACTTCATTACACCTGAAGGTCAAAAGGGATAAATTGAAATTGCTATACGAATTAAGCCATCAACAGAAGGGTTTCCTAAGCTCACCTCTTACCATTTAAGAAAAATAACCCTTTTTTTACCCTCTCGAACAATTACTCAACGAGCCTTTCTCCCCCAGTATCGCGCCACTCGACCCGCAAATTTATTTTAATTATATTTTAATCGAAACCCTAAGGTCTTACTCTTATGTTCCCTTATTAGATTAAGCACGATAAGGGATAATCAGGCGAATCCCTGCAAAAATGTACTGCCGATTTCATGCAAATGTTATTTATTTATTTAAAATCACAATAGTGATGTCAATATTGAATTAAAAATACATTTTTCCGGGGGTTGGACGTAGTTCCCTTCATAGCAATTAGAGGGTTCATATATTATTCAAATTAGGTAATCGTTTTAAGCGGAATTTGTAAAGAGATCGCATATTTATAAGGAAGAAGCGAATAAATTCAAGGCCTGAAATACAAAATGAACGGGTTTAATAATAAAAAAACGACTATTTTAAATCTCTCCCTCGTCTTCGGTGAGATAAAATAAATATTTATTCTGAAGAAAGGGGGCTGGCTCGAATGGGGAGGGAATCTGTGAATTCAGTGCAATCATGGGGAGAGTTTGTTAAGAGAAAAACGCCAAGATGTGAAGGTTTTATTTTTCTTAGGGCATTTAATTTTAGATCTTTTTAATTCATAATGAGCTTTTAAAAAACATTTACTCAGAGATATTTCCTTAATGTTTTTTTACGGAGTAAATCTTGTATGAATCGCAATGAAACGAATGCTCTTTAATTTATTGTTTTTGATATAATTTGACCGTTTAAATATCAAAAATATACAATAAAGACAAAGTTTGATTTTTGTTAGTATTAACTTCTTTTGTCGATGTTTTTAAGAGCTTTCATTTGATAAATTTAATCAGTTATAAAAAATAGAACAATATTATGTTTACACCGTTTGTCGTAATTGAAATCTGCTATGTTACAACATTTGAGGAAATATACCGTTTATCTTACGTTGCGAAGATTAAAACGTCTTGACCTGGAAATTTCAGCAAATTGTTAGCTCACTGGTTATTTATGAGAGAAAAAATACTGCATGAATAATTCTAGTCAACTAAAAGACAAAGAGTTAATATAAAATATAGAGTTTTCTGGGCTTTAGTCGGCAAACAATTGGTCTCTAAACAAATTCCATACCAGCCAGCGCCCTTTTTGAATTTCATTAAACTTCTTATCCAAATCGAAAAGATTGAAATAAATTCGAGGCGTAAAAACAGTAAGCATCGTCTTTACTCCAACGTCATTTCAAGACAAATTTGTTTTTTTGAAGGATCCAGGATCCCGATTGAATGCACAGCTACGGGTATACAGCAAAAACAATTTGCAGAAATCGTTCGTCCCTTTGTCATGGCGTCAGCATGCTGGTCACGTACCATTCCAGCCCTGTCCCGTCCGGTCATCCCCTACGTGAGCTTACTCCCAGCAAATTGGGTCCGCGTACCAATGTTGGGCACCACTACGTGCGATCCACGTGTCAACAAAACGTTTGACAATCACCTACAGTTGAACACAAACGATCAAATTCTTTTTTGTTGAATTTACATACGTATTCAGACATGAATCATCTGTATTCCGCATTTCAACGTAAGTAAACCGATCTGATTGATCTCATACTATTTTAAAAAACTTAAATATCTACCGTTAATCTAATTAAGATGATCAAATAATAATCACAATGCTAACAAATATATTATTTCCTAATAATTTTAAAACCCTGTTATTAATGGGAATGATTTTTGTACTGTTCACTTAATAGAGTCTTATATTTAACTATATCAGGCTATATTATTACATGTTGGTGTATCGTAATTAAGTTGAATGTATTGGATATATCAATCCCATAAACAAACAGTTTGCTTTACATATCTTATTATGAGGGGGCGGTGGCTCTCAGCCGATTAATCCCTTGGGTTGCGTTTTGCCCCCGCTGTCACCATACGTTAGACGGTCTCGGGTTTGTTCACTATCAGATCGGAGGAAGATGTGGAGATGGAAGAAGATCAAGTCGGGAGACGATATTAAGATGCTTGCTCCAAGATGCGAGACTCCAAAGGCAAACCTCGCTTCTCTCCCTTCCCATCCGCATTATTATTTATTGTGTTTGAATTTACGCACGCGCAAAAGTCAGCTAAAAGTCGCAAATTATATGATTGGACAAACATTTAATTTTTTCTAATATTTAATCGTTTTAAAAATATGTAATTTTGAAGATCTTTAGATCATCGTTTTGAGTTTTTGTATGTTTATTACAATCATTTTTTTTTTGCTGTATTCTTCTATTATACATGTTGAATTTAAATGGTATTTAAATTAGCATCTGCATATTCATAGTAATTTAGCTATGATATGTTCATAATATACATTTTAAATGTAGATTAGATTGTAAATAAGTCAATAGTTTTTTTGTAAAGAACATAAATATTCTGATATAATATTTGAACTTATGTGTTCATTTCCTAATTTTTTAATTGTTGTAATAATTAAATATAATAAAGAAATTAAATTGATAAGAAAACAATTTATGTTAATAAGTATTTAACCTATATTTTGCCAATGCAAATTGTAGATACAGCAGTAAGAGATTTCATAATTCTTTATTTTCAGCAACCAACTCGATAGTAGAACACTTGCCAGGATTCCAAACTCGTATTTAGTTCATTTAACACTTTACACAGTGCTTCTTTTATTACACCAACACTACAAAATTTATTAACGCTCCACTTTTTAGTTTATTTTGAAATTGTCGGGAGCTCGATTGAATGTTGCAAAAACGTATTGAATTAATACGCTTTATACGTGTATGTACGTGACTAAATCGCATTAACAGCATTTCTATTAAAAACATTTCACATAAAGTTGTTTTGGTTATTAACAGTAAATTTAGTAGTCCTTTACACCTTAATCATCCTGGTTTAGGATGTTTATCGAACAGTGTTCATCGATTAATTCCACACCGATAATTCGAATTATCAAACATTCCGCAAAACCGTAGCACCACTTTCATCTCGTGGAATTTGACTCGAAATAAATGTTGTGTTTCGAAAATTTATACTCACTCGGAACGGCCAACATCTTGAGAGATTTTTGAAAAAAATCAAGTAGTTCCTCGAAGTATACAAATAATTTTTTCAGTTGAATTTTGGTCAGACTTCTTTATATGATTATGAGATGAATCAAAGTCAAATGAAACAAGGTTATATTATTTTTTTATTAATCAATTTCTTAATATTTTTTTATCTTAAAATAAAACAACACCTTATACTTGATCCGTGTGCAACGATTAATAAATATTTTATTGAATGTAGCATACAACGCAGTTATTATTGCAAAATTGCTAAAACTAGATATCTATTTTATACAATCGTCTTCATTTATAATCAATGATCACTATTAGATTCCTTGCATTTAGGTTTTATGTTTTTTTTATAATTCATGAAATCGTTGTCGATCGAATCTGACATCTGAATATTAAAGAAAACTTGATTGACAGGATTCAATTACCTATCACTGTTCGTAAACTATATTTATTTACAGAGGAATAGTCAGAAAAATAAGATGTCATATCCGTTATCGAAAGTAGGCGTTTTTCTGTATGAGACTATTTTTTAAGGAATTTCAGAGTTAATCTGGGTATAGAGGTTGAAATGGGTGTATTTCTTTTGGGTATAATCTTATTTAGAAATGTATGAATATTCTTTCTTGAAAATGAATTGCAAATGGTGTCCAGATACTTAATATTTTCACCAAGTCAATATGTTCTATGGATATAAGTGTTTTTAATAATTCAGATTCTATAGCTTTGTTGAATGATACTGATAAGGTGCTATATCAGAATTAGAGATATGTTTCTAAAAGAAACTTTCTAGGGAAATAATGATGATTTTCCATTTTCAAAATATTAAAAAATATTAACTCTTTGCACTCGAGATTCTTTTTCGCGCAGCGAACCAGCAACTCCCCCGAAGCGCCGAATTTCGAAATGAAAAGTGTTACAATAATATGTTGTTTGATTTATTTGAGAACAGACTTTGTAATCCTTCCTAACTCCTGTTCAATGTTTATGGATCCAAAACATAGTAGTATTTTTGCCACAACTGTCAAGTTCTTGGTTATGGACTAATTTCAGATAAGAAAAATCATATCTATTTGAAGGGGTGTCATGCTACACTTCATAAGATTATACAGAAGAGCGTAGGGACCCGCTTCAAAGGAACTAAACATGAGCATTTATTACCGTGAATCAAGTTTCAGCATCAAACTGAGTGATGAGCGAGAGTTGTCTTTCGATTTGCGGTATCAAATCATATGGTGAGTGAGAGTCACCTCTCGAGCGCAAATGATTAATACTTTTGATCCCCTAAGTTTGTGGGTCCGATAACTAATTTTACACAATCATAAATTTCGGCAAATAGTTCTATAGCTTAGTAAATAGGATAGTAAGTAATCCGCATAGTAAGAGGTCGTTGCTTTGAATTAAACCAAAATAAATTATTTTTTTCACATTTGGTTTCTCAGATTGAATCAAGATTAATGTTAATTTGCTATTAACAATTTCAGAAAATACTACTGTTATAATTCAGAAGAGATCTTCATTTCTTGAAGAAATTATATTACAATTTGAAATTACTAAAATATTATATATGATCTCCTTGTTAAATATATTTTACAAATACGTATATATTGAGAGCAGAACCCGATTTTATTATGCACATACAATGTACATTGTACAATTTTTTATCGTTCCATTATCATGCAGCGTAATCATATTTTTCATATAAAAAAATATATATGAAGCTTTTCAAAGAATTTTTATGGAACTCTTTGTTTGTGTTCATGAACTGTGAAATTTCCAGCTTATATGCTAGTTTTTTTATTGCTTGACGTGTATTACGTTTCAATAACAGCTTTTAAATGTGATCGTTAAAATTTTAACCGGCTTTCATTATATTGTATCAAATAAAAGTCATTAATCCGTCTATTGAAATCTGAAACTACCAACGTCATTTAGAAGGATTTAGGGAAATATTTAGCGCTTATAGCATACATTGCATTATAAATGACTTGGACTATGAATTGGACTATTTCTATTCAAATATTTCATGTGTTGTGGAGTATTGTATATAAAAGTATATCCGTATTAATATATGAACATCTAGTTTGGCGTGGTTTTATTCAAGTCCATGTAAAGTGAATATATAGTAATCTAAAAAAATGAAATTGTGAGGCAACAAAGTCTGACTATTTTTCCATTAAAGTTTAGAGCCTTTTTCCGTTGTGGAAAGACTCAATATTAACTTACAATTTCCTCTCGCTAGCGACGAGATGAAGTTTTGTGCATTAATTTAGGAAGTTCCAGAGGAACTCATACAGCGTCCCACCGTTCAATTAGTTTTGTAATGAGTTTGTCGATCGTTGTCTTGCAAATAAAATGCGATTTGTAAATTGCTCTAGAAAACTTGCTACCGCCATAAATAATTTCATCGGTCTTATCGCCGCTTCCAGGGCAGTTTTACATATCAAAGGGACAAGACAAAAACTTCTTCCAAAACTTCCCTTTTGTCCGAATTAATTGAGCAAAGTGGAAAATTAATAGAATGCTAATAAAAGCAACATCTTAGAGTAAATTGTTCATTAATCAATAAGAAGATTAATAGCGGTAGTGGCCGGATGATTATGTGCGATAATGACGTGAAAATTACTCTTTGGGAAATAATATTTCATCGGGTTGTAAATAAAGGTATCGACTTGAGACTTGTGCAAAAATTTGGACTTTGAGATTTTTCAAAGAGATGGATTTATTCGTGTTGTTTGTGGAATACAAACTTGATTATGGTTTTTCAGGAAAAGCTGCAACAAAGAGGCGGAAACTCCATACATATTTATGGAGCACATGGAACCGGTCCAGATTTTCTCTGTGGGGAGTAAAGAAAATTCTAAATTGCGACTGCTTTTCAACTAGTTTTTCCGGTTGTTGCGGGAGAACTAAATTGTGAAATATTAATCTGAATATCAGGAAATCTTTAACTTTTTTTTGCAAAAACGTGAGTCTTGTGAAATAAAATCTCAATTATTCATGTCCGTCCTACCCAGCATTAGCCCGGATAATCAAGAGTCTACTGTACGTACGAATAGAATATTTTTGAATGTTGGTTAATTAAAATTTTACCTGAAGGCATTTTGGAATTGGAGCCTGAAAGTATAACGATTTGTTTTTGATAAATAGTTACGATATTTTTGAAATTGCAAATAAAAACCCTTCAAGATTTTGGATCACAACAAGCTAGGGCTTATTGTGAAAGCTTGGGATTAAAATTTGATTGCGGGGAAAAAACACTTTAAATGATTAATTTCATCAAATTTTAAGATGATCATTTTTAAATATTAATTAATTTACAACTATACTATAATCTATTTTAAATAGATTAATATTTTTGATGAAATAACTTTCTATAAGAAAATTAATATTTGAAATAAAAATATGGCTACTATTGGTTAACCATCTCATTTATTTATTGATCTTAATCAATGTATAGCACTTACTTTTAACACTTACACAGCTGTATATCAATACAAGGTGGGTGATTTTGAATTTAAAGCTGTACCAATTCTCTGTTATACACTCTGTTATATTTCAAAATCTTTGAATTAATTTATTCACGTTATTGATATTGCCGGTAATGCAAAATTTTTGTATTTTTAACACTCACCCAGCGCTTCACATAAATAAACAGGAAGGATTCTTGAATTAAAAAGAGTTCAAACTTACCACAAGGGCTCAAAGCTACTACTATGTATTGGTAAATCTCTGATGTTAATTATATCATCATTACAAATTCTAATATGGAAAGAATTTCTTCTTTCAATTAGAAGGCAATATAATTGTAATAAATTATTTAGCAACCATCTTCTGAACGCGTTGAAGAAAATGAATAATATTCAGGTGGTGCAAATAATAATCAATACTGTGTAAAAAGTTTGAAAAAGCTATTGAGTTCAGCTAAAAATGTTTAAAAATTGACTTTCTATGTTTCAAGTTTCATATTGTTAGTATTTTTAAATGTCTGAAAGACAATCGGTAATGTCAAATAACTTGGGATAGTTGGTGTATGATAGCACAAGCAATGCAGTTTTATTTTATCTCTCCAGTGTTCTCCTTTATTGCCCCGGAAAATCGAAATACTTTATAAGTTTTCGCAAAGGAATGCCAACCCGAGATCGCTCGGTCAGCAACATAAATCATCAAGTCTTATTCCTTTTGTTTAGAAGCTGTCTGCTGCTTCCAAAGCCAGACTGCTTTTCTTTACACCCACGAAGTTTGCACGAATACTTTTATCGCCCGAGACTATAAAGTTCTTATCATGATATGTCGGATTTATTAAAAGCTCTATTATTCATGTAAATAAACTGAGAGCTTCCGTGTCGGTGAGTTCTTTGGCGGATGTGAAGAAAATATTATGGGCTCTATTGCAATCGCAGATGCGGAGGATTCGAAGAGCAGTGGTGAAGTTTAACGATTTAGCGACTATTACGTTTGACGATATTGTCGCTAACGATCGTTAGTGGTACTTGAGTGAAAGCTCGCTATAAAAGCTTACATTGCCGACGTCTTTGCTGAATGGGTAGACTTCTCGAGTATTAAAGTTTCCATCACAATTATGACTAGCTTAGCGCTAAGGTATGGAAACTTTGCATTTTTAAATCAAAAGAGGTCTTCATCATATTAGCTAAGGGGATTTTTCTACGAATAATAGCTAGAGCTTGAAAAATTTAATTTGAATAATCCTTGTTCAATGAAGAAGCTTTAATACTCGTAGCTCATAACAATGTCTTATTTTATTACGGTGATACTTAAGATATTTTTTTAAGATTAAAATAATTTTATTCGTGATGTTTTTATATTTAAAGTTTCTAATTATAATCAATAAATTAATTTTCCTTAAATTTAAAAAAAATATTGTTCGTCACTAGAAAGTCTCGCGACTGGGACTTCTAGTTTAAAAGTAGAAAAGTAGATATAAATATGTATTTTTGAAATGTAAATAAAATTCTGATCCTTTTGATTTCACTGAAACCAAAAACCTCAAAATTTTACATCACTTCACGCCTTTGTCTACGAGAAAACGCGTTGCGCAACAGATGATGCTTCTCGCTTTCTTTATGTGATGGGATTAAGAATCTTCCTATCCGATGGAATACATTTATTTCTAATGAAGGGAACTTTGTAGAAAAATAAGATGCTACATTTGTATTTTTATATAACACTAATAAATTTTTACAGAAAAATTCCGGGTTATATTTGAATCATTCTCGTATACATATAAAAAATATTCGAATACTCAAATATTTTACTAATTTCATATTCGATATTCGAATAATTGGTTTTACGAATATTTGGGTCCCCTCGCAACGAGTGATCAAAAATTATGTTTAACTATAAAAATAATACAGACCATTAAAATGACCAAGAAAAATCATATTTAATAACATGTACGAGAATAATTTAACATTTAACTACATTGAAAGTAGTATATTGAAAAAAATTCACAATACTTTGGTTATCATGTCATGGCACTAAATGTAAATAAACCTTTTTTATGCGTGACTTTGAAAGATTGCTCGCGACAGGCGGCAAATGCGCGTGAAGTTTTCCCGCAGTTAATGTGTTAATAGTTAATTTTAGCATATGCTCGATATTACAATTATTTACACGTGCGACTCATTTTCTGTGAAAAAAATATATATATATGAGTGGGTCTTACAAAAGAGTATTGAATTTCCACGTCATGATATTCATCGAAAATCACATGAATAATGGAAAGAATATAAAATTTTCATAACGGTTGCGTGAAGAATGTAACAAACATCAACATAAAGGTATATAAAAGCAGTAAAGGCGATATGATGGCGTTGAAACACATTTATTCGCATTTTAAATTACTTCATGCGCTACTTAATTTCAAAGAGAGAGAAAATAAGAAAGGAAATGGTTCGGGATCAGTTTTGATAGGCCAACTGTAATCTTTATGGGATTTTCCTTTTTAAATGTGCTTTGAATGTGAGCTCCCTCGAGAGGTAGCTCGCTTCTGTCCCCTATGTAATTCCTTGGGATAAAAACAATATCGTGTCGCAATATCGGGAAACTCCTATATTGGAAGATATCATTTGCGGTAATTTGGTTGGGTATATTTTTTGTATCACAAATGTACAAGAATTCATATGAATGATAAAGGCGTAAAAAAATAAAATTGTTTATATCCTGCATTGCCAATCAGCAACCTGAAGATGAGAATATTTTATTAATTCATAATTGCAAGTTTGGCTCCAGGATCAATTAAATGATTTTATTAATGCTGATTTGGCTGAAAACCTATCAAGGCGCATATATGTTGTATTTATTCATCCCTATTTTATTGGTTAAGTGGTTAAATTATCCTTTCAATACGCAAAGCTTTTAATGTGTTCATACACATCAATAGACTTCATTCTTGTGCTTATAACTAGCTCTATCGAACATAGTTTGATTATTAATTATATAAAAATAAATTCTATACCTAATGTGAATTGATATTATTTTGATGATAATTTTTTAAGAACTTTAAGATCTATTAAACGATGATTTGTTAGCCAAATTTGTAAAACTGAACAACAAATATGATATTAATGACCTATTATCTTCATTTGAGTAATATTTATATATGTATTAATAGTGTAAGTCTTTGCCTTTGTGCATATAAGATTTTATAAATATAATTCTGCTTACGTTCAGTTTCATTCAATATTTGTCAAAGACCATAGAGTACAAAAATAAAGCTTTGTTTCCATCCCTATTTTACTTCATCTTACTATAAAGATGTATATTAATGTATTCAAGATATTCACAAACAAAAATATGCTTTGTTAGACAATACTACTTGTAATGATGAAGTTGAATTTTATACTTTCCTTATAGAGATACTAATTATGTGCTTATTTTATTTACACTAAATAATACAATAAATTCATTTTGTTTCCACAACAATAACTATAAAGATTGAAAAGGTAGGACTAAGATTTAAAAAAAATGTCTAAAAGCAATTTCGCGTTAAAATTGTCGATCTTTTTATTAATAATATTGATTTTTTTTAAAAAATTAAGTAGATTTTATTAAGGGAAGTATTCAGCTATAACTAGGGAATTTAATTCCGAGTCAAAATTTCGATCCCGGGATTTCGGACTAAAACTCGCAAAATTCCCGATTTCCCGATAAATTATTTATTTTCGTCGCTGTAGATGAATGCTTATATACTATAATACTTTGATGTAATTCGTAATTATATTACGAAGGAATACCAAAATTCCGAACCCCGTATCTATTATAGTTCATATCGATATTCCCATTATTAGAGTCGAGGTGTAGTAAATACATCACCGGTAGGGGAAGGTTAATTTAACAATTTGAAAAACATATGTGTATTTTATATATGTGTACATAGATTAGATAGTTACTGCCCTAGGCGACACCTAAGCTCGCCAATTAGGAGTTACGCCATTGTTTCTAAGCGTCCAAATTTCGGCGACAATGTATCGATTTAGTACTCTTTAACGTGCTGGTGGGGTGTACGATTTCTATTAGATAAAAGTTTCAATCCAAAATTTTTCGGGATTACGATTACTATCCGATGTCCGAGTCCGGGGATCCCAGGATTGGATTCATTGGATTCAAACTAACATCTAATTATCAATTACTTTTTCTAATTATCAATCTTCTTAGATTTCAAAACTAAAGATTTTACATTCAGTCTTAAAATTAATTTTGGTTTAATTGTATAGAACGGCAAATAGTGTCTAATATAAAATACTTTGATGGAGTATATAACTTATTTTTCTTTCATTTTTGATGATTATTTTTAATATTAAAAGTATATTAATATTAAATTGATTGAACTAATCAGATGTATTTTTTATGTTTCAGATTCATGGATTCGCGATTGAAAGTTTTTAATTTTGCAAAGTTGCGTTTCATTGTACGTAAGAAAGTGTGAAGATTAAATTGTGAAACTATTCGCTGTAAAATAAATAAGTGGAAAACGCTCCCTCGACGTACAAAGAAAATTGAAAGAAATGAAAGAACAAGTGTGTTTTCTTATATTACACGTAATAACGTCGCAAAAAAGCTTTGCCACAACTGTGTGCTAATAATATTTCTTACTTTCTTTGGTTGCCATATAATTGGTATACCAACTTTTGGATGAAAATAAACAACGACCTTTATTGGTTTCGCATTTCATTTATTTGTTCGGGAGAATTGAAATAACAGCACACAAAAATTTAAATGGGTAATGTTGTATATAAGGGTGTTAAAAAAGCTTCATCGATGTTGACATGAAAGCTTTCGGAAAAGCTCTTGAATAAACAAAAAAATAACGATGTCGTTTAAGAGTCTTCACCTAAGTTGCTAATGGCACTTCAGAAAACATTTATGTTTTCCACAACATCTGCTTAAAATTTCGACGTTGTTATTGCGTTGTTTTCGTAGCGCGCGCCCTTTATTTGTATTTATAACGAAGATATTTCGGCATATTTGATGGCAGCCGAAAAGACATCAAAAATGCAGTACGGTGGCGCATTAAAAAAGAGTGCCAAAACGCGAAATGGAGACTCAAAGTCGAACAGTGACAATTTGAATAAAAAAATTAATGGTGACGCCCCAACGACTTGCTGCTTTTGCTTCAAAACCAACAAAGCAAAAAGAAAAGGTCTCTTAACGGGTCTCGTGACTAACATTGGAATATTTGCACTCCTCCTGGCTTACACCCTGCTAGGATCTTTCGTATTTTTAGCAATCGAGGGGGGTGCGGCTAAAATGCACCAAAAGACCCTCGCCACCACTCTCTATCAGCAGCAAATGAAAGAAAAAACGAACGCTTCCGGACAGAATAACAGCGTAGCACAGGCGAATGCTGATTTAAGAGCGAGGACCGTCGAAAATATATGGGAGATCACAGTGACCCTAAATATATTATACAAGGAAAATTGGACGCGGTTAGCCGCACAAGAGATAGGAAGATTTCAGGAGCAACTCGTTCAAAAAGTGGCTGCAGAGTTAGCCGGACAAAGCGGAACTTCACAAGGAGGAAGAGCGCTCGAGGCATCGGGAAGTATGACCCAGGCCGACGAGTTCGAATGGAATTTCGCAAAAGCCTTCCTGTATTCGCTGACCGTCCTCACTACAATAGGTAAGCCCCATCAGCCTCTTTCCAAACTACAAACCATTAAAACGTAGCAGCGTCAAGCCGTAAAGCCTAGTTTATTAACGGCCGCAATGAATTGCGGCTAACCCGAAAAACCGAAAGATGAATATCGTAAGAAATGGGAGGGTCGCAATTCGACCGGGGAAATTAATAACCCACATTTGTACAGGTTATATTGTGGTCGTTAATAATGTTCTACATTTCCACGTTGTTCCATTATTAACGACCATAATTTGTACCGGCGCCCATCATTGTAGTTGTTCGTGTGACAGATTAAACACACAGACGTCGGCTCTCTTGCTTGCTTGAAGCAGGCTGCTTTGATGTAACGTATTAATCGTTATATCACGTAAATTCATATCGATAAATTAAATTATAAAGGACTTCTTGGAGTGAATTTAATGCCAATTTACATACGTATGATTCGAGATGACTACGGTTGATACTATGTATGGTAATAAATCTTTCCGACATTGATGTTTACTTTAATTTGATGAATATTTATGATTAAATTTTATTTCGGCTTGAATTTTAATTGCGCTGTATGTAGGAATGGATTACTTTTTTCAAGTATCATGATTATAGTTTGATCTATGTGAGTAGATGTGTTTGTTTCGAAGCTCCGCAAAGTCGAAAAAATTGAATTGAATTTATTTTTTAACAATGGACGGTTTTGCATATTTTTGATATAAAAGTTATAATACAAAGTCGTATTCTTAAAAACGAAACAATTTTTGCAATAATTACATGTTTAAATTTATGTTTTTTTTGTTAATATATCCTTTAATTATAACTGTATGAAAACTAAATATTGGATGATGTCTGTGGCATACACAGAAACATAGTTTTTCTACCAATTCTAATATTAGGTTATTCTGAGAGAATGACTTAATCTTGGGATATAAACATTCCTGCTATATTGCTTTTATTGATTTATGAGGATCTGATTCAATTAAAGATTGCAGTATGTTTTTATAAAAACATTCTAATTTTTGGGTATGAAATGTGTAAGGGGCATGTAAGGTGGCTGTAATTTTATGTCGCCTAATTTACGAAACAAAAATTTACAACTATTTATCGTTAAAAGTCGAGAATTGAATACAATGGTCGTGTCAGAATATAATGGATTTCTTTCGGGAGGGCCTAATACTAATAGAAAAAAGTATTCTAAAAAGCTAATTCTTGGACCCATATTATATTGTTTTATATTCAAATTCAGGTTATGGAAAAAATATTATCGAAACAACAATTTTGGGAGATTGGAAGTTTATTAATATTACTTATCAATCTTTTTGATCCGAGTTAACGCTGATTTATTGGTTCTGTAGAATTAATTTTTTAAAGTCGGGATCTATGATAAATTCGCCACTTATTCATAGATATTATTATATACAATATTATTTTAATTTAATCATATGTGGGAAAGCTTACGTTTGATAATGGATAATGGCACCATAAAAAGACAAATATCATCCCAGTAATAATAGTGCATATTAGTAATTTCCCAATATACATTGCATTATTGTTTCATTACAAAATAATCAAAACTTTAAATTAACAAGAAGAAAGTACTTAAATAAACATAAACAGATCATCGCGACAGAAACACCAGAAAACTATGATTTTTTTGCATTTAATTAATATTACTTAAAAAAAAAACTGTTGAAGTATGTTAAAATATATTACATAGGAAAAATACTTGCAATCTTATATTATAATTTTTTCGATAATTGTTAGTTAGGAAGAGGCGTCTTATTCTAAAGTTTTTGTGAGCCAATGTTTCTGTGTGCCGTTGAAAAAGCTTAGCAAGTTAAGTCTCGTAAACATTTGAAACGGGACTCGAACTCACGTATTCAATAGTACGAAACTACACATTTTCACCACATTTTCCGGGAAATGCGTATTTAAAAAGCTCCTTAAGCTATGTTCCCCAACCGAAAATTTACATACAAACATACGATTGTATTATTCGTTTCGAGGGGTGTTTTAAGTATGACAGGACACGTTCCTTGGACGGAGCCCCGTTCTGCTGCGAAAGTCGACGCTCTTTCAATGTTAACAATGAAATAACTTCTCAGTATATTTTTTTCTTTTGTGTAGGGGAATGGAAAGAGTTTCCTTTTGTTACTTTAATGTACATGTTTATAGAGGCATTTTATTTATTTAACGTACCCGACCAAAGCCCCTCCATTTCTCATATTATTTAATTTATCATTGTTGAAAGAATTCTTACCAATGTAGGGAGTCGGTTGGGTGTTGTTTTATGAATCGTAGTTATAAAAATAATTCTAGGATCTGAAAAAAATATACTTTTTATTGTGTGAAAAGTGGATGGATCAAAATACGAATAAATTTAAGGCGGTGTAAATAATGAATGTCTTCGATTTATTACATGTATGATCAGTTATATAATGTAAGAAGATTTTCTTATATGAAATCTATCTTTTCCATTTTTGGCATACTACTTTGAGATTATTTGAAAAGCACAGTAAGTGAATTGTCATAATTTATAGAATACGTTTTTATTTTGATGTCGTTTTATTTATAGCATACTTTTAAGCCAAAACGTCTTTTAAATTCTTAAAATAAACGTGAAAGATTTCATACAGAAATATATTCATCTGTATTTAACGGTAAGACGAAAACACCATCTATAAAAGGACCAGAAAGAAGGCGTTAAAAAATATCAAAGAAATTAGAGATAAATTAAAAACACTGCTTTTTGCATTCCTTTGCCATTAAATGTATTATCAAAATTAGATACAAAGGATATGAAACGCAATAAGTGTATAACATAATTATGAAATATAGAATGAATACCTTCGTTTACGAGATTGAAATAACGACGACTAGAACTTTTTAATACGATGTTTAAAAATAACAACTTCAACATCTTCTCTCTTCGATATACTTCGCTTCAACATTTACTCACCACTATATTTTTGTCGTCTATTGATAAAAGCAGTGCTGTAAAATATCTTTAGTCAGCTCTTTAAGAAGCTCCATAGTTTTATTTATCATCTCAGTAAATGATGGGTTAAAAGTAGAAATATAAGAGCAAACTTGATTTAAAGTAGCATGAAAATGTAATATTGAGTTAGATCTGGTGGCTAAAGAGGATGTTTAATCATAATTATATTTTATTTGACCTAAAACTATATTTTTGAAAACTGTGTCATTATGTTAGTAGGTCATATTACAGAGTAGCTTTAAATATCTAAAATTATTGTATAATAACAATTAATATTAGAAAACAACAACATTCCTTAAATTAAAATAAGATAATTCACAAAAAATATTGGAGCCCAAGATATGTAGAAAACATAAATTTATATAATGATTTACTTTGAATGCACATTTTTATATTATCATATTAATTTAAATAGTGCGTAGTTATTTTCATATTGATGATATGACACTTCGCAACTATTAATTATTCGCAACAAAAATTATTGTATTATATTTAATATTTTAGAACGATGATGATTGTTTGATCGATCGATCGAAATAGGTCACTTATAAAAATAGTTTGGATTCTATTATTCTATAAGTTTTCGGGAAAAAATATTACTTTAAATAAAGTTTTGATCGAGCATGTGGAATTCTAATCAGTATTAGTGGTCGTGTAGGGTTCACAACAAAAAAATGGTTACTTAGCTTCAATGGCGGTTTGCTTAAACCAATTTTCATTCCCTTGCGATAGATCAACATCAAAGCATCTCTACTACGGATCAGCTTGTCCAATTTCTGTCTTCGTAGATCCATTTTTTCATTTTCCTTGACACTGATTTCATTTGACGTCCGGAACGTTGATGGATGGCTAACGTCTAAAACAGAATAAACCACTTTTTTCATAACTCCCACAGAGATTTGATATTTTTTTACAAACGGATTATTATGCGAGATACATGCTTTGCCTTTGTATACAAATTATTTGAGCACTCTCTTAATTTCAGCGACAAAATATGTGAAACGTGTAGGGATTGCATCAAAAATATGCATGTTTTTGCGCTAAAGGAGGGGCAAAGAAATATGTTGTTTACATGACAAAAAGTAGATGCAGGGAAATTCTGTTTTCTCATGGGACCAGATTGCGATTTTCCATAAGGTACAACGGCTACATTCGAGTGAGAAAACAACCGGAAATTTATACAGCGGAAGCTAGGTTCTGCTCGAAAGGATTTATTCACATGCTCATGGAATTTACATTTTGTCAGTGGACTAAAATTCGATGTCGGATCGTGCATGAAGCATCGAAACATTCAATAGATCTATTTTTATTGACTACATTATCCTTTATATATACTCAATGGTTTTCATTAAAACAAATAGTTTTTAAATACAGAAAAAATAATAAAATCTATGCAACGATTCCATCCTTTAAAATTTGCATACAAATCTTAGCATTTCTCATTATTTGATTACTTTTTCTGCCCAAATTGAATATCTGAACTATGTGGTGAAATTCATATAATAATATCATCAATATAATTTGTCTGTACATCATTATTAAAGCTTCATAGTATTTATGCCAATTGAAATGAGTTCAAATTATTTAAATATGTTATGAATTTCTTATAAAATATCAGGCATATTGGCTTCTTTCATACTTCAATGCATTTTATGTAAATTTCTGTAAATTATGTAAATATATCTGAAAGTTTCTCCTTATATGCCACTGATGTCAGTAAAATAGCTTTTTAGATCCTTGATGTACTTTTGTTGTGTCCTATTAAATATGAACGAAACTTTCTTCATCATATAAGTTTTCTTTGATATGAAATATGTATATTTATGTCAATAATAATATGTCTAATTTAAATTAAACCAAATTTAAGTGTTTTGCATTAGTTCCTGTACTCTTATTAGTGTACTACCACTACGAAGATGTCCCTAAAAATATTTTAAGGAAAATTATCATTATATTGCACTCATATATCTGCAACTGTATGCAAAATTAACGTTAGTTTAACTCAATAGTTTGTCGTATGTGGTTAAATTTTCGAAGCAAAAATGTCAAAATATCTTAATAAAGGAACGAAAGATAGAAAAGGTCGAGGAATTAAAAAAACGACATTATAATGGAGTCAAAAACTGGCGCAAATGGCAGAAATCTATGCCTTTAAAAAATATCCAAAGGTTGAAGGCCTGACTCCATTTTTGGCCAAGAGATAAATTAGCATCTCTTACCAATTTATTAAGATTTGTCTAGGGATGAATTACTTCAAAGATGCATGGATGGCTATACCCAAAATGCTAATAAACGTTTTAACTCGACGGTTCGGCGACTAGCTCCAAAACACCTGCATTCTGATATAAAAAAAAGTGAAATATTAAGGTATAATACTGCTGAAATATTTAATAACGACTACAGCTTCATTTTGAAGATGATGAATACGTCAAATATAATTATTGGCACCTACTGTAAAGTCTTTGCTGAAAACACCGATGAAGCGCGGGTAGCGAGGCAAAACCGTAAGAGTCTTTCTGAGACAAAAGCAGCTCGCATAACCCGAAAACAACAGCTACTCGAAGATAATTAACTTTTTAAGAAAGCTGAAGATCTATTATATGCATCTGGAATCACTGATTGATCTATAAGCTACAAAAATTGATAGTATTATTGTATTGAATCTTTAAACGAGATTATCTCGAAACTGCATTTTTGAAATGTTCGCCAGTTGTAGCTTAAAAAGTCGTTGATCGATCTGGCTGAAATTTTGGAATATTTTTCAATATAATATTATCGCGTCAACCAAGCTAAAGTTTTAAGATTTTCGCGTAAATAATTTTTTTTTTGGGTAAAAATTATCGAAAAAATGGTAAAAAATATGAAAGTTTAACTAAGAAGCCTTTTTTAATTTTTTATAGCTTGGTTGACTGTTTATACTTATAATTCCGCCATTTTGTTTTTGGTTTTTAAAAAAATAAAATTAATTAGCACTTTAAGGTTGTAATAAAATAATGTCAGAAATTTAAAATGGTACGATTATTTGATCATCTTTAAAAAAAATCATGAAAAACTGCTCATTTTCAGGTGTCTAAAGGGATTGCCCCCCTTAAAGCTACCGTTTAGAAACTGATTTGAAATAATATTTAAAATCAGTTCAATCATCAGTCAAAACCATCAAAAATTATGATAATTTCATTAATTGCACATAGACCCTCTATTATTAAAATATTCTTTTTCAAATAATTTTACCTAAATTCAAATATACGTGGAATGCAATGGTAAAACATCTCATTAAAACTTTTCATCCATAGATCTTTAAAAGTCTTGGAAATTATACTTTGAAAAAATATTTTTGACAACTAAAATAATAATATAATTATCATAACTTGATAGTTATTGTAAATAAGAATTATATTTTTATACTAATACATTGTTAAAAAGAATTTTGCACATTAAACCGCTGCAATAAATAAACGATAATTGATATTTTTGACTTCGTAAAAAAATCTATTAATTAAAAAGTTAAAAGTGAATCATATGGAGAAAAAAAATAATAGACATTTCAAGATTGACTCTTTTTCATCGCTTGTCAAGTATTCATGACATCGTGTTAACATCGTAAATAATGCGGTACTAAAATATTAACGTCGGACAGATTAAATAATATATATTACAGTTTGAAAGCTCACCATACGTGTTATAGTTATCAATTTGGCTGTCATCATGGTAAATTTATTTTATGAAGAGTTTGTCTTCTGAATTTATCGTCGGCGTAATGACCGTAAAATTCGGCTGAATCATGGGTCTGACTTTTATCTCCGGTTTATTATAACGGATTGTCTCATTCCGTTTTGTTTTAATAAATATATCGTCGGTTTTTACTTTTAATGGCTCATCGTATTGTTATTATATAATAGATAACATATTATATGAACACGAATTATTGGGGGTAGATCTTTGTTATTTCATACAGATATTCCGTGCGATGGACTACTCTTGTGGCTGTGTCGTATATGTCGTAATATGTTAAAACATCGATATCCATCATATTAAGTATGTTACAAGTATTCTTTTCAATATGATTGAACAATTTTAAATGAAAATGCTTAGATTTCAAATTGAAGAATATGTTATTTGACGTCGGTTTACTTTATGATTTTTTTTTTTCAAACAACACACTTTTATATTTTAGCGCCTGCTATACATCTCGAGGGTGCTAGCAGGTTTTTTTAGCACAAAAATATTTCAGGGGTCGGATTAAAGCGAAGAATACCGCCGAACAAGTCAACATGTGTACTTTTCAGTTTCACAAATTGATATGCACAGTCAAATATGATGCGACCTTTTTTCCTCGCCGTAAATAAAACGAAATGAGATATGGCAAAATTATATTATGTTCCGTGATGAACAAAAATATATGCCTTACAATAAAAATTTGGCCGTATTTTGCCGCAAACGCCTCACCCGCCAGTGGGTTGGGGTGCGAAAACAATTTCGAAATACGTTTCAAAGTAAGTTTGCCAAAATAAACAATAATAAATATACACTAACAATGCTGCGTAATGAAACAAAAGTTCGCAAAAAAATATTTACAGCAAAAAAAACAATCCCTTAAAAATACATTCAATACCCAGCAATTATTGTTTGTGCGAAGGATTTCAGAAATGTGTATGTCGAATGAAGCAAACACTTAATTATAATATCTTTTAAAGATATGAAGCACGATGATGAATAAAAAATACTGTTTTTTAATCAAAATTATCCACAGATATTCAATTAATCATTGTTAACATCAGTTCTAACCTTACCTAACTACAATCTTCTTTACCCTAAAGTATCATTACTGGATTAATTATAGGAATTTTAACTAGGAGATCATTAATTAATTACTAAAGTGATCAGTGTTTTTTTAATGATTTTAATTATTATTGCAAATATAGTAATTTATAGGCGACTTCGCATGACTCTGTTAATGACTCCAGTATTAACTTTTTAAATTTTAGAAAATCAAAGCAAATTTGGATCCAGATGATGATATGGGGAATGTGTTTTCTTCAATTTGGTTTTGAATCTAAATCTTTATGATGGTAGTGCAAGATCTAACAGATTTAACAACAGTCAATCAATCAAAATCATCGAACTCAACATCAAAGGACTAATTTGATCCAACTTACATTTTGCCGAATATTGTAAATTCAATATGTCAATCTATCAATATTTATTTTTCTATTTCATATGCATGTTGTATAACATAAGAGATCTTTAAATGTGTTTTTTTTATTTGGGATTATATGCTTTTTTTCTTCAAGATTTTTTTGGCAGAAGAGGCTTTAAAACGAGTACCTTAATTTATGAGTAACATTAAAGGATCGAGTGTTTCGTCATTTGGTCTGGATCTGATTTTGGAAGCCAGGCAGCCTTCTGCTGAAAATGCACGCTCAGCCTCCACACTCGTTGGAGATATCGTCATCAGATATTTAAATGTTAGTTTGAATTGATGATCGCGTGAGCTCCTATTTTCGTATAATACTATCAATGTGACTGATAAAATTCGGACTAAAACTCGCAAAATTCCCGATTTCCCGACAAATTATTTATTTTCGTCCCTGCAGATGAACACTTATATACTATAATACTTTGATGAGATTCGTAATTATATTACGGAGGAATACAAAAAATCTGAACCCCGTATCTATTATATTTCATGTCGATATTTTCATTATTAGAGTTGAGGTGTAGTAAATACAACACCGGTAGGAAAAGGTTAATACAACAATTTGAAAAATATATATATACTGTATATAGGTATACATAGACGAGACAGTTATTGTCTTTAGGCGTCGCCTAAGCTCGCCAATTAATAGTTACGCTACTGTTTCCAAGCGTCAAGATTTCGGTGGGAATGTCTCGATTTAGTAGCCTTCATCGTGCTGGTGAGGTGTTCGATTTCTGTTAGATAAAAATTTCAATCCTGAATTTTTCGGGAATACGTTTACCAATCCCGAAATTCATGAGCACCTAAAACTATCCGGGATTCAATGATGGTCTAATGCAATCCCAAAATTTCGGGATCGAAATTCGAAAAATCGGAAATTTCTCAGATAAACCATTATAATATTTATATTGAAACTAGTTGATATATTTATATAATTTTCTCAGATTATTTCAATGGTGTATATCTCCAAATTTATAAAAGTATTTAAATGTACTATTTCATATGTTTTTGTGAGAAAACTTGAAATATCAGAATTTATCAAAAGCCTATAGAAAATATTGAATAGCAATTAAAATGTATAATATTTAATTTCATTTGAAAAATATACATGGAATGATCGAAAGAAGTTGAATAAGGCCTGCACTAATATAATACTCGTACAGAGGTAATATTATAATATCTTCAGCAAAGGCTTAAATATGACTTTGAATAGTGGATATAGATGGATTATTTTCTACTTAGTCTGAGTTATTTCATTATATAGTTGTGCCGTAAAAAATCATTTGAAAGTAAGGCTTACCGCATACAATATTTATTTTTCAAACATGGCATCTTTATATGAGAAAGATTACGTGCTTTGAAGCCTTTGAAGTTTGCTCATATTATTTACTTTTTAATATGATTGGATGTTAGAGATTTCGAAGCCGTATGAAAGCATCGAGGCAAGCAAATCCATATCAATATTTTTGTTGTTTTGCCGTTTGGTATTTTCTAAGATATTTTAAACCTTACGAAACATGTTAAATTAAAAGATTTTTTCGGGAGATATGTACGGTTGGTTAGGTATACATATCGATAAATTCCTTTTTGAATATATGATTAGGAGGAAGAAAAATGAGAAGACGTGGTAGGAAATTGCTCTCGAAAGGTAGGGTTTCTTGCTATTATTTTTTACATGGCAATTTTTCTCGGATGTAATTCAAAATGTGCGGAGATAAATAAAACTCGAGTTCTAGCAAAGCCTCCCAATCCATATTTTATAAGTTTGGGGATTTTTATAAAAAAGTTTTATTAACATGTGTTATGATTTCGTGATGTAATTTGAATATTGGAAGCCTCTTAAATTTTTGCTGGATAATGGGGGTAATATTTTAAATGGGCCATGGAATATTTTTTGTGTGAAATTTGGTTTTTTCGCAAATGGTAGAAAAACGCCATTTTTACGATAGATTTATTTAAAAATATGACAGCGTTGTTCGGGTGATTGAACTTAGAACAAGTTGGCTAAGAGCCAATGCTTTACCTCCGACCCATTGACTTAAAAGGCTTCTCTTGAGACTTAGAATTATTAGAATTTATTAAAGATATTAAAAATAATACCTAAAAAAGAAATCTAAAAAAACAGACAATATTCCATTTTAGGAAAGCATAATTAGAAATAAATTGTTAATTATCACGGCTTTGGATCAAACTGAAACGCTGCTAAAGCATGTTGTAATATTTTTCTTTTTCCAAAAATGTTCACGACTTTCGCATTTTTCAAGCTTAATCTTCCCTTATACTTAATCTTCTTGGAGGATATTCTGAGAAAAGTTTTGTTGGATATATTTCATGAGACTTCTTCAAATGCAAGACCAATTGGTATAAAGGGATTTTTTTAATATTAAACTTCAGAGGAAAAAAATCTAAATAGATTCTTATTATCGATTTTAAGTTTGAATCTATTTTTCACCATCGAAAATAAAATTACGCTTTGCTGTTTATATACGAGATAAATTTCACTTAATTATGCAATCATAAAATAACAAGTAGTCCTTGACTTATGACGGTTCACATTTACGATCTTTTGTTATTCTCTTTCGTACATATATTTTTCATATTATTTTTTCTTTAGTGTTTTGATTATATAGAACACATCATAATTTTAAATAAAGGTGAACGAATTTTAAATTTTGTATCCATTAACCTTTTTGATGTTTTTCGTTGCCTTTTTAGTAAAACTTGACTTATGATTAATTTCTAAGAATCTCGGTTATAAATCGATAATTATCTATATAAGCATCTCTGTTGAATAAACCTTTGTACCTGATTATAATAACTAATTTGCAAATGCATTTAAAATCATTTAACACACATATGTATATTAGTAAATTAAATAAGTAACAGAGCATACAAATACATGGAACGGATTTCAGGAGTTATAAGTGAACAAAAAATGAATACAACTCTTACGAAATTTTAGGATTAAAAAAATACGCTTATACATACTATATATAATTTAACAATAAATTAATCATCATATAATTAAAAATCATAGTTAGGCATTTCATCCTTTTTAAACATTGGTTTTAATCAAAATTATAAGGTGTACTCTAATATACTGAAATCTTGTACAACCTTTATAAAAATGACTAATTTTGTGATAGTTTTTTATCATCATAAGTCATATTAATTTTAAATACAAAGATTATCTATATATTATTCCTAAGCATATATTCAAAAACTTATTTTTGTATTCAAAGGGATATTTTTACTGTGCACGTGTTTGTAAAAGGCAAAATAAGAAAGAACAAAAGCACCATCTAAGATTTGAAAGACCATGAACCTTTTGCCATAATATTTGTTGTATGCAAACATGTTAAAGGTATTGTAGACGAAATCTTGAAAAGGTTACGACCTTTTCACTTACGTTTCTCTTTATACCCTTTTATTCACTCGCGAAGCGCATTTCTCTTACAGGAAATTAAATTTTATGGTAGTCTTTTAAACAGTCTTCCGGAAAAATCGTGAAGTTTTCCGGTGGTTTATTTGGTCATTTTTTCAGGTCGTAGGGGTTGCTTATACAATTTTATCTTTGCGGCGGTCATTTATAGCGTTTTGATACCTGTGGAGTATCTGCGGAGCGCATTTCAAGAATGCGACATTTATTTAGTGGAACCCTCCGAGACCGCAACAAGGATACGGAAAAGCTACCCCTAAATTGGATGAAAACAATTTATTCTATTGCCATCTCGTGAGTTGACACTTGAAGCTTTTTTCGTGCTAAAAGGAGCACATAAAATTTGGTGCTGTTTAAGCGAATAAATGTGAGGCGAATTAAGGTAAAATGTTGCGTCTATAAATTTAATAATAAAAAATAAATATTTGAGAGGCACGTGTATACGCGTATAAATTATTTTTGTACACAGAGTTCCACCCCTTTTGGGTGAAGGTGGAACGTGAAATATGGCGTTTGTTGAATGCGCAAGTAAATATTTATTGTAAGAAATATATTTTAGAATCGAATCAAGGCAGTCCGTGTTTTAATAAAATATGCCCCACGACTTCATCCAAAATATTATAGTTCATACTTGATTTGAATTTTTTCTTACGTCGACTTCTCAGGCATTTCTGAATGGTTCAGGTGTAATTAATTTAAAGTTTTTGAAGACTTGCGCTCTTTGTTGCCGATGTTGAGTCATCCAAGGGATGAGCGGCCTTAAATATAAATCGCTTAATTGTGGACAATCATACATTTTTGAAAGCGTTAAGACGAAGTCAAAAACTTTCAGACACTTAAAAATTCTGAATAGCTTTTCAGCTATTTAGCGAAACGGAATGCTGTCAAAAGTTTTCCAAGAAAGACTTTTATTGTACCAAAGACCTTCACTATCTCAAATATATAGCCTTCAGTATAAAGTTAATTATTTACAGCAGCCATTTTGTACAATACATATTCTATATGAAATTCTTTGAACGCTCCAATTAATTGCTTTCGCGATGGAAGAAAAATAATGAAAAATGGATCTTGCATTTTAGAACTCGCAAGAAAACTGACGTTGGTTTCACCGCCTTTTTGAACCCCGTTTATTTCCGCCCCTAAGTAATACCTCTCACAAACGAAATTTATTCATTTGCAAGAGTCCTTTGTTTTCTTTGTTCGCTTATTAACTTCTGCCGTCTTCTCTAATGTTTTCGTTTGATTTATTGTTATGGAGTCACTGTTGACTGAATCAGAGCTCATATATAAATAAATACCTACAAAATCCCGAGAACAAACTTGACGTAAGTCATTCGCACTTGTTCACTTTTTATCAAGACATATTTGAAATATGCAGCTTGTTAAGGAAAGCTTTTGAATTGAGAGCTTCTCATCTAATAATTTCGTGCATTTATTTTAAATTTAAAAATAAAACAGTACAGAAAGATATTTTTTTATTGTTAATTATGATTTAGGAGAATGATCAGAAAAAAGTCCTTATTTTCTTGCTTGGTTATTGAATAGTACTAATTTTTTTACTTCGATTCACAATTCATATTTTTGCCCTGGTTTCAAACCAGGACAAAATACGTACCCAGATTGTTCTTCATTGTTATTAAAAATTCACCCCAAATGCCTTATTCATTTTACTTACACAATGAAAGTAAAACACTATGACGTCAATATATTATTATCTAATTTTTGCGATCATTAAATTTTAGGAACGTCTCTGAGGACCCTATTGTTTAAATATTCTACCTTTGATTATTAATAAGGCTTAAAAATTCGTTACATTGTTAGATTTCATTTTCTGGTTGAATAAAGTAGAACATGATAAATAACAATATGTGTGTCCTGAATCGTGTCTCCCAAAATCATCTCAAAATTTTTACAGTCCGATCCTTCAAATACATAATAAAAACGAAACTATTAAGCAAGTTTAAATTACAATTTCTTAATATAAATAGAGTTTATTTTTTTAAAGAAACGTTTCGTACGAAAAATCTCATTGTGCCTTTGAATCCTTAAATAAAATATTTGAAGAGGAGCGCTTTTATGATATTCTGGAAGAGCGTCAGCTATCAATAACCCATCATGCTATTTCCGTCGGTACTTTGGTTCTTCCGTCTACTATTTCTGGCCCCAACAGCTATCGCAGGCCATCTTTTTGATGAAAGATAAGGTCTTTCAATAATGGCAACATTCAAATATTTTTTTCATAAATATTTTCTCAAATGTAAGCTCAAACACTCGGAGCCGAGTAGACAGGAAAATATATGATATTTATTCGTTTCTCAAATTATTAATACAGAAAAGATATTCATTATTTCATTAATTTTATCACATATTATACATAGCGTTCAGTTTTAAACATTTAATCATCTTAATTTAAAAAAAGGTTCGAATTAAAAGGTAGTAATTTTTATTATTAATGTATCAGGTAAGTCTTACATCTTAATTTCATTGCTGTAGAAAGACACTGGTTTTGATACAAAAAAACTTAAAAGTTTTTTGCACACTCTGTTTAGATTTTAACTTTTCCCTAGTAAAAAAAATGTAAGGCACGAAATAAGTGATAATTACTTAAGGCAATATCCCTAGTAAAAGAATTAATTCATAATTCCTTACAAAAAAAAAATCCAAGCAACTTATTGAGTGATGTATTATATGATTTAAATCATATAAATGTATGTATAACCCTAATTAAGAACTTTAATTCATTGGTCGATTAACTAGCTTAAAATTGTTGAATGTAAAAAATACGAATACAAATTGTTGGATGTAAAAAGATTGAATGAATTGAATGTTGAATGTAAAGAGATGTACACGATTCATACACGTTGCGACGTTCCTGACAGATAAATGGATTTGTACGGATAATACACCAATATAGCATCTAAGTTTATGATGATTTATGTCAAATAATACGAGGAGAGAAATGCCTACAAAAATATTTTGCGGGATATCGTCGAATGTAAATAGCGTTTTCATCTATTGCTGTGTACGCCAAAAGAGGTGGTGAATAATTCAAAATAAAATCGTGCGTAGCTGATGAAATTATAATGAAGGTTTGAGTATATTTTGATTGTCTCTGCTTCTTTGTTTTTGTATTGCTCTTAAAGAAGAGACAGCTCGTTGTTTACACAGAGAGGAGCGAGCGATTTTATATTTATTTTTGATTAACTATTTCCCTGGGTAGAAGAAGACCTTATTTTTTTCTTTTGACTTGTAGATTAAGAGTTTTGTAATTTGTTTGAGGATGGGTGGCTCTTTATAAGAACGGCTCAAATTATGGAAGTAATTAAAATTGATCAAAAGTTGCGAAACTAATTTGGTATTAATTTGAAGAGGCGCTTGATATTCAATTTTTTTCGATCGATTATCAAGAATTTAATTTTTCATTAAATAGAAGGCTTTAATGAAAATTTAGACTTCATACCACAATATGTATAACAAGGCAATAGACCTGTTCTTTTGATTCAAATGTATGTGTGTTTGCATTTCAAAAAGGTTGCACGGAGGTAATTGTTAGCTGGATATAGTGCTGCATATTTGCTGCCAACTTTACTACAAACAACAATTACACTTCCGGTAAATGCTCTGATGAACTCGCAATTCCTGGAGGAGCTTACAAAACCTTTATATGTATTCTCAAATCCTAAAGATATCGGATCTAGAGTCTAGATTCAATCGTTGGTAAACTTTATTTTTACGGTTAAATAGCAAAACGTGACGATAAAAAATCTTTTGCGTTCGACTAGCGTTGGGAAATTAATTTTTTTTGGCCGTCTAAAATCTGGTTTTTGTGTTGGAAGTTTAATGGACTTTTTTACGCTTCATGGATGGTTAAGCTCGGTATTGAATTTCGTCCGTAGGAGCTTTATGGGATGCTTTGAAAAGCTCTGCACATGCACTTCCTATAAACTATATGTGGCATGTTGTTAGCGGTAGGATGCAATAAATGTCATACGCCACGTGGGTACCATTTTCAAAGAGAAATCTCCCGGAAAATTTCACATTACCGCTTATCATCCCTCTGTAGAAAAATATTTTTAGAAATTATGATGTGGACATACTAAACGACATGTTAAGCTCACTTGTGAGCGAGTTAATTTATTTGCTCTGCAATAACACAAACACCATCAAAGGCTCATTCCATAAATAAATTTATCTTAAAGTTATAAATTAATGTAGATGCCGTATAATTCAAACTTATTTATTAGTTAAGTATAAATTCGAAACCATTTTTAACCTTAATAAAACAGCCAACATCCAAATTTCATGCTAATCTAAGCCCTCAAATAAGATGACAATAACTTCGAGT
Source organism: Stenopsyche tienmushanensis (assembly GCA_008973525.1). Lineage (NCBI taxonomy): Eukaryota > Metazoa > Arthropoda > Insecta > Trichoptera > Stenopsychidae > Stenopsyche > Stenopsyche tienmushanensis. Next base: position 169,662 of record WACJ01000410.1, on the reverse strand, counting down.
ATATAAATCAAACGTAGTATTGGAGTGAAATCTTTATTCGTTATTGCGATATAGATTATGACCTTATCAAGCTCTTGTATTTTCATAGGCACTCAATAATTCAATTCCAAATACGGTTTTATAGTTTTATCTTCTAAGCCACAGTTCCCTATATTTTTCTGTGAAATTTTTCACATTTAGTTCTTATAAGGCTTCGATTGAAGTTCTCCTACTTGGGATGATTAATGGTATGATATATAAATATTTTGCACAAATTTAAATATTTAAACTAAAATTTAAGCATATAAAACAAATCACACGACTAATTAAAATATATATAGAACTAAATACTGGATACAAATAGGGGATTTTATATACTCCTTATTGGATTCAAATAAGCACCAAGCCCTATTTAAACGTTTATTCATTTAAATATTTAAAAGCATGGATTAATTATATGTGATTATTATTTAACATAATATATAAAACACATCGATACGATTATAGTGAATTGTGTCAATTTATCTATTAATAGTTCATTACATTGATTATATGTCTGTATTGTGTTATAAAGTCTATTCTGTGTAAAAACTCTTTCATATTTTTATCAATCACGTCTGTTTGCTTATATATAAAAGTGTTGAATTCAATAAAATACGATAGTATTGGATGAAATTGGGTTTAATTATGTTTTGAGACCCTTAAGATTTAATTTAAGCATTTCGCAATTATTTTGGCCACTTACACAAGTTCATAGATTCCAGCTGAGTCGGTGGAGTTCAATTTTGCTAAATTAAATATTGTGTTATTTCATAAAGACAAAGTATTCTTTAAAATAATATTTTTTTTTGTGTACAATATTACGTGATAAAACACTTAATTTAAGTGGTTTCAATTTTTTCGCAAAGAGTATTCGGCGAAGCGAAAGTTCTTAGTGTAAGTACACTCGAGCTTTCTTTTAAGAAAAACTATGTATTGTTTAAGAAAAAGTACAAAGAACGTTTCTTGCAATATCGTCTTTCATAAGTTTTTTAATAAAAATCCATGCTTTATTGGAAAAGTTCTGACATGTGTTCTACGAAGTGTCAATAACGCAATAATTTGATCTTTTAGATGAATGTCAATCGTATTTATTGATTGCATACATATAATTTTGAGTTTTTTCTCTACTTGATGTGCCATATCTGTTATAAAATGCAGGCGATTTACGTAAAATACTTTTCTAGGGAAAGATTTTTTATACAGTGGTTTTCCATTTGTCTTCCACATATAGTTCCACGTCAATTACATGATGTTTTAATTATTGGTGCATATCCAGTCAAATGTGATCTGCATCACTTTATTTGATCGGATTATGATATGGCACTGTGGGATTCAAGCAACATCATCATTTAACATCATCTACATCAACAACAACACTTTTAATGCCTCTGAAACTGGCTCAAAGACTAAATTATTCGCAAATATTTTGAATATCATTTTCATAATTATGTGATTTTTGACAATTTATCTGAAAATTTTTCCCACTTTTCATACACAACTCGTTAACTAATATTGAATTATTTCATATAAACTGGCATAGTATATCATGTTTAATTTCTGATGATTGTGTATTTAGATATAATTTCAATAAATATTTTAACAAATAAAGTAATATGTGTTTTTCTGTTTAGGTTACGGAAGTATCGCTCCACGTACAGCCCTCGGAAAAGCAGTTACAATGGGCTATGCAGTTCTTGGTATTCCTCTAACCCTACTCTACCTCAGTGTAGTAGGAACCCTTCTTTCAAGATTAGCAAGGAGTGTTTTTTCAAGGGCACTCTGTTGTTGCCTTTGCACAAATTGCGGCTATTGCTGCTACGATGAACGAAGGATGGCAGACAAAGAGAGAAAAAAGAAACTTCACAGGCAACATACGGAACACACGACTCACCAATTGATGCAGGAGCCTTATTACGTCCGATCGCCTTCAGGCACAATTATTTCAGCATCTCAAGCACATAGAAATCAAACAGTGGCTTCACCACTGAAAGAAAAACACGCTTCCTTTTTGAGAGACTGCGATTCCTTAAGTTGTGGGGATACTGACTCAAAGACGTCGTTTCGAGGTCTTTCAATACTTGCTCCTGTTTTGCTATGTTTGATTATGATAGCGTCGTATATTTTCATGGGAGGCTTCATCCTGTACAAAATAGAAAATTGGAAACTTTTAGATGGGATTTATTTTTGCTTTATGAGTTTGAGTACAATTGGATTTGGCGACCTTGTTCCCGGTTCGAGTCCACATTATAGGAAAAGGGAATCAAACGGCACGATATGGTTCTGTTCCATTTACATAATATCGGGATTGGCCCTTACTGCGATGTGCTTTAATGTATTGCACGACGAAATTGTACATCGTTTAAAGCACCAAGAAAGAGCTTTACGCGCAAGCGTGCAGAGAGCTTTAAAGCAGGAGTTGGGCAGTCGTCAAATGTCCTGACAATATAACGGCGAGGATATGAGCAAATCTGAAAGAATGTATCAGAGGAATTTGACTGAAGAAACCCTTTTGAGTTCGACTAATTCAAACTCTGTCGTTTTTAACACGCCCGATTCCGATTTAGACGGAATGATGCTCAACAAAGAATGCATGGGGAGGGACGGTACAATAATAAGGGAACCCAAAGCCACCCCATTGCCAGAAATGCTTAATCACGTCACAGGGACATTGTCCAGGTCTGGAGTATACACTGTCAAAGAAGAGCCGGAAGTTGAAGACGTAACCGAAATGTAATTATAAAATAAATAGACGCTTCTAATATAATATTTTGTGAATAAGACCTAATCATAAAACGAACAATTCTCATTGAAATTAGAATTTTTATTTAAATAGTTAGATACGTTATACGACTCATCAACTGTCCAAGTCTGGTTAATAGTATAAGTGTTCTGTTTTATAACGAACTATTAAGATTACGTCGATAGGTTTAATGGAAATGATTAAATTTAGCGTGAGTAGTCTATTTTACAAATTCTATTAATCCTATATACCTCTTATATGAAAACAATGGATTTATTTTCAAAGACGTTTAATATTAATACCTAAAAAATGCCAGTGAATAGCATAACAAATTTTAAGTCAAATAATCTTGTGAAGAGTGCTGAGACGAAGAGAGCGTTTAAGAGATGCTGCATATTTGGTAAATTGTGTTTGAAACTAAAAGGATACCTTCCTTTAATTATTGTAAAATAATCGATTCAATGTAAAAAATATTTTTAGCAACATAACCTCATAAATATTAAAGAAGTACTCGTATAATTTTTTTTACGACAAGTATGTGAATCTATGTTTTTTTCTTCCTTATTTTATATGTATTTTTAATGTGTGGTGGATTTGATGTAATCAAATGATTCAATAAAATATGGAAAAATATTGTGCACTTATTTTATTTAAATTGAAGAATAATATTGTTTTTATAGATTTGTAGATAACTCCAGCAATTATCATTTCAAAGGCGTATGCTGTGAAGCGACGTGATGTTTGTCAACTAGAATTTTTTCGTAAGCCAAAATGAAAATATTTCTAAATGCCTATTAATTGCTATTAAAATATATGTAAGTATATTGAGAAATTTTAATTTTTGTAAAGGTGTAATATTATATATTTTGTTCCCAGTAGTACAAATAGAATGTTTTTGATGTCGGTCCATGTGCAAAACATCATGTATACACATTCACATAAAATTAGTTTAACTGTTTAAGTTTTTGATTACTACCACCTAAATTTTCAATAGATTTTACATTTATATTTTTTATACTAATTGATTCATAGCGAGAAAAAAAGATGTAAAAAATCCCTTTCCAAAAATATTTTCTTAACACATTTTTTCCAACTACTTGTCTTATAAGGATTTGTTGAAACTATTTTTTTAATCAAGCACATTCCCAATATACACAAACTGATCAAAAACTATAGGCAAACGGGCGCCAATTTTCCTTAATATGTAAACTGATTGAAAAAAATAAATAACACTGTCAAAAATTTGTCCTTTCATACTTCGCGGACTTATAGCATTACTCTCATTTTTAGCTGATGTATTAAAAAAATGAGTTTTTTTTAATCTTCCCATTTCTATTTCCCAGATTTAATCTAGATCACATAAAATGAAAAGGCGTCTTTGTATCAAAATGCAGTATCACGCCATTAAAAATGAACGTTATGACACTCATCAAAGTGAATGCTGCAGAGCTTATTTCGTCCACATTTTCAGTTCACATTTACGGCATAACGAGACAATTTTCACTTCCGTAAATGTTTTTGCAGTAGAAGTCCTGGATTTTAATTCTCCACGGGATTCTCAAAAGCCACTTCTGTATGTATGGAATATTTGATAAATCCACGCAGTTGGAATGATTTCAAGCAATAACCCAATCTGCCGAGACAACTTCTGCACCAAACTACTATTTCGTTCGTTATTATAAGTATGAACTTTATCCTGGGGGAATTTCAACGCTCGACAAAGTGGCTAATTAGCCATATGGTATAAGCTTTAGTGTTTGAAGAAAGTAAATATTATAGAAAGTCTGGAGCATCTTCTTATTATCGTTTGAATCTTGGCAGATGGTGTTTTGATTGTATTTATGTAGAGAAAACTAATAGTCAAATGTAGAAGCATTGAATTAAAGTATTTAACAAACAGCATAAAATAAAAACATTTCTGTAAAATATTATAAGCATTTCGAAATTTGGGGTCTTTTTGTAGGTTTAAACTACAATATATAAGAATTTTTAATTTTAATTCACAATGCTTTATATCAGACGGAATATACCAGAGACTTAAGCAGAAGACAATCTGAAAGCGGCATATTGGTAGGTTGTGACTAGGGCTTGTACAAAAACAGACATTCTTCAAAACCGGTTTTCGGTTTTCAGTTTTCTAACAAAACCGGTTTCCACCGGTTTTCGGTTTTAAGAAATGTTAAAATTAAATAACCGATATATTAAGATTATTCAAATGTTATTTAATATTAAATGCATTATAAAATATTTGCATTACATTAACATCTATACATTATTAATAATCACCAAAATAAAAATAAAAAAACAATAATTGGCACATGTAATTATTTTTTTTTAGCCAAATATAAAATTATCAGAACAATCAATAATCATAACAAAATATGTAGTTATTATTGCCAAAAAAAAACAGCAATTACTATATGTTATTATTTCTAGTCGACGTTTGGAGAAGTTGTGATTGGGATTGTAACAAAACAAAAAATGAAATTTTAATTCTAGTTTATTCTGCTTACTTTAGGAAATATGTTTTAAGAAAACAATCTTATTCCCTATAACGAAGACACCCTTTCGCTGGGTATTGAAGGGTGAATGCATTTTAAACATTTGAACTATATTTCTATTTTTTCCCCTCGTTAGTTAGTTGACTCATATAGCGCAAATTCTGCTTTTAACCTTTTAACTGCCAATGACTCTTCAGCGGGTACAAATTCGACACGCCGGTGCGTCGTTGGCAGTTAAAAGGTTAATGATTTGACGTTAGGCTTTTTTTTATCGGGTTCTGAGGCAATTTATTAATGGACTTTTTCAACGCTCCTTTAAGGATTATATCTTCTTCAACTATTTCTACACACTTCAACATTTATTTCTGCCGCGAGATGTCTTTACTTCATCAAGTAGAATTCATCTTTGTTAATAGGCTTTTATTCATTTTAAGAATTTCACTTTTTGTAAAGATAAGAATCAATGATGAAAAAACCGGTTTTCAAATATCACAGTTTTTGCCTAAAAACCCGGGTTTTGAAAACCGGCTTTGAAAACAGACAAGCCCTATTTGTGACAGAATTTGTCAGTTTAACTATATATATATAATATTAATGACGATATATGATTCATTTTTTGTAATCAAATTTGCGTATTTTTTTCTAAGTTTTTAATCAAGCCTTTTTAATTGATTGCCAACATTCTTTGATAGTTTTTATTGAATGGAATAATTTAAATTGGACTATTACTTGTATATTATAACATGCACATAAAATAACATTTACCAAGGTTAATCTAGGCTTAGAATTTAGAATGGGTGCATATTTGAGTGTTATTTCGGTAAATTTATTACATAAATAAAAATACTATAAAAACATCTTATACAGTGTAAATATGGTAAAAATCATAATTGATTGTCAAGGGATTGTTTTGTAGATCTACGAATCCCTCTTATTTCCAGAAAAAATGTCCAATATTTATTATTTTATGCTAATTTTGTAATTTGGAAATGAATAACTGAAGATTGGCTAAACATTTTTTGAAGTGAATCTGCTATAAGTGCGGTAGGGTAAATTGGCCTGAACGTCACGAAAAGTGAAACTCCAACGCGCAGTTAGTTGGAAAGAGAGGAATAATTATTTTCGCTCTCTCCATTTCACACGGAAAAATTAGGTTACAAGGATTGGGATGGGTCCCAAAAAAAAAAAAAAAAATACGGAGCGGTCCGCGAAAAAAAAATTTTCAAGAGGGGATCTGCAAAAGAAATTTTGCGCAGGCTACGTGTATGCGTCGCGCTTCCTCTGCTTTTTGCCTTTTTATTATTTATTACACAAATACAGCATTATCTTTAACTGAAAATATTCGTGAATAAATGAAAAATATGCGCAAAATCAACTATTCAACATCTTAATTTATAATACCAACAAGAAGAACATCCCAAAATAGATTCGTAGCAAAAATTATTCAATGGAGGCCATTAATAATAAGGGCTGTGAATTATATAGCAGAAAACATTTTTTTATGCACAGATACAAAAAAATAATTTCTTAGTACAAAGATCCAGGCAAAGCATTGTTTAAGAAAGGTTTTATTAATTATTTATGACATGAAAATAATTATATAAATCAGATTTAATCGCATAGAGCCATCTGTGGTCGACTTGACGGAACTATTTTTTGCTATCCTTATTAAAAATATACTGCGCATATGATATTAATTTATTATTTAAATAAGGGTAGAAAAAAATACAATTTACATGTAATTAAGTAATAAAACACAGAGAAAAATATTTCTATTTATTAACGTGTGTATACATTTTATGACGAAACTTTTCTGTGATCGTTAGCATTAAATTACGTCAAGATTTTTTGAATTATTCGGACTGAAATATAAAGTTTGCAAAGTGCATTATTTATCAAGGCGACGGAGAGCTTTAGAGAATTGCGCATTACGATTTTACGCCCCTTCTCTTCCAGATCTCAAATTTACCCTGTTTACTTAATATTTAAATACGAAAAAGAAGATCAAATTCACAACGATATGGGGTGGACTTTCATAGTGAATTTTATTCGTACAATGACGGCGAATTATTAAAACTATGCTGAAACGGTCGACTAAAAATGCATTCAATCAGGATTTTCCATACAGATTGAATTGGATGTGGGGAGCTCGCGCTGGCATAAAATGAAAATTGCAGTTCTTTGTATGAAACGCTGTGTGATATTTTTCGATAAAGAACCTTTGAATATGGACCACCTGGTGATTTAGATATAACAAGAAAAAACGATGATAAAGAATCGTATCGTGCTGTTCCGCATCTTCAAAGATCCAAAATAAGATGCTTGGTGAACATTTTAAAATGTTTTTCTTTAATAATTCGAATATATTTTAAGCATATATTTAAATTTGATATATTTCATTTTCAAATAAAATCCTATTAAGTGTATTTTTATACGATTTAATTGAATTTATGTTATTACAAGGTAGCTGTCAGTTGAAAGGAGATTTCAATATTTTATTTTACAGCATGCCAAAGAATTTTAAGAGCTTATATGATTCAACAACAATCGCATCTCCATCCAAGTCTTTCAAGAGAGGAAGTATCCTGCTGAAGCACACAGCAGGAAACGAAGTAGAAATAACGGAAACAGAATTCTGCACTCCTTGAATGTGGATCATCACGATGAATGTATTATGAATGAAATCAGTACCAACGAAAACGAATATCAAAATTTAAAAGACATTAACAATTTACAGTTTGGGTGTTCCGCGTTAAGCTTCGCCTAAAGTGCGGGAGATTTCCTAAGCTCGAGCCTTGTGATTGATCTCCCTATTCGGGAGCATGTCAGCCCGCTCGCAAAATGCACAGCGTGGTGCAAAACCGTGAAATTAAAATTCCATATCTGCAAGGAACACGCTCCTTTTTCCACTGCTTGCAGTTGCTTGCGATCTGAGCGCGGGGAGAAACTAGCTAAATATTCTAATTTTACTTTGAGATTCTTAGACTAGGATAAATATATAGATGAAAACTGTTTAAAAATGAAATAGGTGAAAATTATTATAAAAATATATGTTGTATAGGGTAGGGTAGAGTTTTGAGTCTCACTTGCGGCCACAAAAAAAAGGATGCGAACCCATTAATTGCTACCGGTCGTAAGGAAGGGCTTCTACGACCCGATGGAGATCGTAGATAGCCCCGAGGATGCATTTTCCCCCAATTTTTTTACAAAAATCCTTAAATACCCTAAAACTAGAAAGAGTGGCCTCAAGGTTTCCGTGTCCAACCAGACCGAATTTCGAACCACTGATGAACGCCTCGTGAACTGAAAGGAACTGAGACGTCCAGTGATCCGCGACATCTTAGGCAATGCCAAATCGAGAGGAAGAAAGTGAAAGGTGGCGGCCGACGACCGACGCAGACCACCTCTCCTGCCATCTAAATAAAACCGCTTCCTTGACGCAACCACGGAGATCGCCGAGCACATCTGAGGCATCCGCCTCTATTTGGATTTCTCTGAATCTTTGGGATGGGATAAAATATAGGAAGTCTCCTGTCCAATAAAAAGAACAAAATGAAAAACGAAATCCAGGGAGCTTACGTGATTAAATGCTCAGCCTGCATCATATCGTATATTGAACAAACCAACAGGTATATCAACCACGAGGTGACAGAGCATCAGAACGCAGTCTTGCAATTGTATTACAAATCCGCAGTACTTGAACATATTATGAAGAACGATCATCATACTAATTTTGATGGTACAAAAATCATAGCAACCGTCGAAAATTTCGGTATCAGAATTGCGATAGAAGCGATGGAAATCGAAAAAACGAAGAAACTCCGCACTCAATGGACAAAACGACGGCATTAGCATACCCAGAACTTGGCTACCAATTTTATAACCAAGCAAAAAGATCTGAAAGTGCAAACAATCTACCACGAAGCGACGGCAATGCATAGCTCAATATCGCACATTGGCAGCATTGGACTGAGGATGCTTACAAGGAGCATCACCAAGGCGCCGGCAGCTATTCCGCGTCCATGACTCTGACAGGAGACTCGAAATATCAGAAAGATATATATTTGAAATATTAATGCACCTCTCAACTAAGCGCGATCATATACCCGTTTTTTAGTGGAATTAAAAATATATTAAATCATTCCAATAAACTCAATTAAAATACATACGCTTTATATCTTGAAGTATGGCATTGCAACGCATGCCAGGTATACGTTGGTTATCCTATTATTTATTTCTTCATGCTCTGCGGATAATACCCATATTTAATAACACATTTGTCACCATTAAGACGAAGGGGGTGAACATAACCATTTGGCAACAATAAAAATCACCTTCAAATTAATATTTCTTTGCATTTCAGTCATTTAAAAATTAAATTTTCGAAACTCCTTTGAAACATTTAATGCCAGACTAGGCATTTTTTTACTTCGTCTATGAATATTTTTTCAATAAAATTCAGTCGCGCTATAATAATGGCATCGTATATGTTTTTGTATGGATGTAATTAAGGCTCAATTTTTTGCATGAATATGCGGCCAATCTCGTCTTGCGTCTTTCAAATTACATATTGTGTGGCGATTTTTTTATTTGGTCAAATTAAAAACAAGTTCTGTCTATAGAATTGTATCGTTATTTTGGAAGTGCTGCTCACGAAGGTGATCTTATGTTTCGTAAAAAAATCCTTCTTTTATATTTAAATGATGGCATTTTTATCAGATTGTTCTAAAATATTATTCTTATAATTATGGGGATTTCATTTTATTGATTTTAAAATTTTAAAAAATGCATTAAAATATCCTTGAATAGAAATACACCTATCCCTCGATTTACGCGGTACCCATTTTACGCGGTTTCACTTTTACGCGGTCAGAAAAAACATTTTTTAATAGAAATCGAACATGTTTTGTGGCACGCGTCACATGTTGATGATCTTAAATTGTGTGAAATTTACAAAGACTTAAATAAACACATCACAAAAATTAGTTACAAACTATTTAATAAGGCGAGAAGAAGAGCCTGCTGCTGGATTTGAATCCGATGATAGTAGTGATTTCGAGCCAACCAAAATGAAAAAAATAGTTGAATTAGAATACAACTGTGAGGAGGTGGAATAATAAATATATAATTATATAATTATGCTTTTAATTATAAACATGTTATAAATTTATGTCGAGCTATTAAATCTAGTTTTTTAATTAAATTGTCTTTTTACGCGTACTCATTTGTACTCGTTTTACGCGGTTTTCTGGAACCTATCCCCCTACTTTATATGAAATTGAAGTCTCGATTTACGCGGATTTTTATTTTTTGGAACCTATCTTCCGTTTTTGTATGAACTTGAAGTCTCGATTTACGCGGTTTCGATTTACGCGTTTTCTCTCGGAACGTATCTACCGCGTAAATCGAGGGATAGGTGTAACCTCATTTAGATGAAATTGGAAATTCAACTAGTAATCAAAGCTGTCACTATCCATAAACCAAGACCTCGCAGCATAGATTGAAGGTCATTTAACACATATAAATAATTTATTAGTTGTGTTTTGGCGTTTTTCAAACTACTGGCGACTTTTATAAACGTAAACTATTTATGATAAGATACTAAAAAATATTTATTCCAACTTTTCAAAATTGAAACCACTTTCTGGTTAGCTTCAGCAAGTTTGAACAAGTCTGGTACTATCTTAACAAGCTGGTAATAGTCTGGCAACCCCCTCCCCTCCCAAACCCAATGGCACTCAGTCGCCAGATTGTCATGATTATGTCCAAAAATACATTAGAACATAGCTATTAAATTATTGACATGTGTTAGAAGACCTTCGATTTGTGTCAGCTCTCACTCTAATACCAATAAGTAATTCAGCGTAAATATCAACAATTAATTTTTTTGCATATACCCACTTTAGTAATTTATATGCATCATTAATATTATGCAAAAACAATCTCTTTACTTAATTAATTTAAGCAGATTTAAATTGCGTTTTTAAGATTTAAATATCATAGTCATTTTTCTTCAATGCCATCAAACATCAAACTTTGATACATAAAAGACACAGTTGTAAATTAATTAGTGTAGGAGTAAGATACAATAATTATCCTCTTAGCATCTTCCATATATACAACCTAAACAAATCTGAAATAAGTAGTTGGCATCATCTACATCTATAGAAGACAATTTTTTAAAAACATGTACGCTATTTAAACTATGTAAGTGATTGGTGATGATCCTATAAAAGTATTGAAAAATGCCAATAAAAAATCGCCGTATTTGTACATGTTGAATAAAACGAATCTAATTAAAATACAATTTTTATAAAATGGAAGAGCAGAAAATGATTCTTTAGAACTTCAGCTATTTTTGGGAAACCATTTTTGGTCCTAAAGGTTTCACAATTATTTTAATTTTTTTGCGTGTTGCGTATATTTTTAATAAATCTCATAATACTAACAGATAATTAGTTATTGACCAAGTATAATGTGTTAAATTTTGGATTTATTATACAATTTGAAAGATTGGAAGTATTAATATTTCTGATCAATTGTCTTGAGTAAGGTTTATCCTGATATTCTGAATTTGAAAAAGACGATTAATAAATCATTCAAGACTTCCTTTGATCGACTAAATTTCCAATAAAATATATGCAAAATTATTTTCAATTAAAATATAATCTAAAAATAATGACACTTACACTACTTACTCATAGATAATCTCCTATTAAATAGTCTTATTCTAACTTAAGAATATGCGGAAGTCAGTATAAAATTACAATATCTCACAGTCTCGTATAAAATATTTGGTACCTTGAGTAGATAGATGTGTTAATGGGTATTGAATGGTATTATATACAGGGTATTTGGTATGAGAACCGACCCATTTTTTTTAAGGAGTTAGGGGGATGTTTTACTAGGTTACACATATAAGCCCTATGTCCTAAGTATCAGCATTGTTGAATTATAAATTTATTTTTTGGGCACCTCTGTCGTGTTAATTAACTATTTTGCACTTCCCTAGATAAATAAATTCAGTGGTGTCAGGTCTGGAGATAGTGCGAGCTAAGGATTACAATTATTCGTCATTATCAGCTATTCGAATATCGACTAGTAAAGGTTGACCCTATTCGGATATCCGAATAGTTTTTGAAGTATGAAAATAATAAAACATTACCATTAAAAAAAAATAATAAGTACTTTATTGAAACTTTCAAAATTCATATTTTAAATTTGTTCTTAATTTAGTTTTAATTTGTCCTGTTTAAGTTTGAAAATGTTCATTAGAACTGGTATATCAACTTTGTAAATATATCAAGAATTTGATTATTTTTTTTTATGTCAGCTTATTAATGCTGCATTATTATCATTCAGTTATTTAATGGCAACTTCCATTTGAACCAGAAAAACAAGTTGATTTCTTAAAATCATTAATTCACTTTCAGAAACGTTATCCATATTCATATCCGCCAACGTTTTATCATGACAATCATAAATTCCACCGAATTTTTATATCCAACAATAGGTTTAGTTTTTTATTCTCCTGTCGAAAAATATTTTCTTGTAAAATATCCTATTAAAAATGATTACGAATACTATTCGGATTTTCCCTCAAATATCCGAATATGAATAGTTGACAAAAATTGTCGAATATTTCGGATATCTGAATATCCAGATTGGAGTCCTTGGTGCGAGCCACGGAATAGGGCCGGCAAAAGAATTATTGTATTTACACGACAAAAGAAATCCTAATCGAAAGAATAATCTCCATCTTTGCAAATATGAAAGAAAATACTACTTCAGACAATTACAGTTGAAATAAGGAAAAAGTGTCGTGCTTGCATATGAAGAAGAGGTGGTCAATTTGAACAAATTTTGTAAATAAATATAATAAAAACATCTTGCATGAAAAGTATTCTTAACCCTGGCACTAGCAAATTGGTATCTCTTCAAGTTTAACGACTAATTGAATGATTTGTATGACATATAGCATATCGTTGGAAAGGGTATAAACTAAAAAATATCTTAAAACTAAACTAAGTTCAAAATATTTATATTTATATATAATGAGAAATTGACATTTCTCATTCGTTTGTACTTTTTTAGTGACTTTGGAAGCTCAGAAGTAATTTTCTTTAAATCAATTGCATAAAATAATTATTTATTTAGGTCGAAAATATATTGCAAAATATAAAAACAGTTATTTCGTGCTATGATACGATTTAAAGGTAAATTTTGGGTTTTAAAAGTGTGGTCGCCAACCACACCTCCTGTAAATTTGAACCCAAGATGATTGAGCTACGAGTCTAACCGCTTAACCGCAAGACTACCTACAGGTTGTATATTGATTGCCTGGATGATTTTGGGTATGAACATGCTTTTTAGTAGATGTGTTTTAATTTAAGCAAATTAAGTTTTAGAGAGCAATAATTAACCTTTGATACTCAAGATTCGCATCAAACAACTAAATACGGATACCTTTGTTAAGGCTAATCATATACATAAATTAAAAAGTTCTACAGCACGTGAATACCTTTTTGAATTAAAATAACAATTAGCTTGGAAAAGCATCGAGGATATAATCAAGTGAAGAGCAGTATGACTTGGTAAATTGAAAATTTGCTCTTACGCTAATAAGCCCCACTTCAGTTGGGTGGAGTATCGAGAACCTAATTAATATATATGAACAACACAAACGCCGTGAGTGGTAGATTAATCTAGTTTGTCTAACTTACAGGTAACGTCGTCAGGTGAGAGAAGCTGGGACAACAGAGATGATTGTCTGAGAAACTTAATCGGATAGCTAAACGAAATTACTAGGCATGTCGAATTCTCTTGAGCAATTAAATTATTCACGCCTTATAGACTTGGTGGCTTAAATTTTTGCATGGATGTTGATTTGGGTTCAGGATTGTGAAAATTGCCTTGGCTCTTCATGTAAATGGTATGTCTGCATTATAAATGACGTGGATAATTATGATAAATATGGTACAATTTTTAATAATTTTAGATATTGACAATCAAAATTGAGAAAGACAAGTGATTTTCAATGAAGAATGATATAGCCAACCCACAGACACATTGAATCAATCAATATATATTTTATACCATATGAATTGCTGTTTTTGCACAATATAGCATTTAATTTCGACATCGATTAAGATATTTGCAAAAAAAAATGTTTTCAAAGACGATCGATCAATGATTACACAATTTCAGAGTAATTCTAAAGCCTACCAATCATAAGTAGAAGTATGTCATACAAAGAGGCATATAAGAGAAAGTAGTTTTGGAGTTTTTAACTATGAAGTAACATCAGCATTATTAGATAAATAATATGAAGTCCGGTTTCTTTAGTAAGATTATTTATTTGGATTATGGATCGTCATAAGAAATAAAATAGAAGATATGAACTTATGAATTAAATTGAATGAATGAAAAATAGAAGACTTTTTCTATATATTTCAAGTTGTTAAAAAGTAATAAACGTTTATATTAATAATATCGCCCGCAACAATCGCAAGTTTGCACGCATCAGCACCCGACTGAAGTGTGTTAATGTTTAATTTTGAATCACGTTAAGATTGCTATTATTTAAATTTATTGCTTTATGTTTTGATGTGAAAAAACCTTTAAATTATAGGAATATAGCTAAAACTATAAAGAATGCATTGTTTTAGGAAAATGTTATATATATATATCTATAACGATGGCATAATAAAATTCTATTATACCTCAATGGACGTTTCATAAGCTAATAACTTTGGTTAGGTAATATTAAATATTGGCAAGGTATCGCATATCGGTAAGAGCTGAGCTGAGACCAAGTGTAGTTTTCCAATACATTAAGTCAAATGCACCGAAACAAATTAGATTACAGCTTCCGGCTGACATACGAACCACGTTTCCTTACTTCCTCACCGGATAGAGTGGATGGCCTAATTGGCCTGTGTTTGTCCGGCTTAATAAGGGCCTCGGGATAACGTCAACAATTTAATACCACCGAATACGCAACTACGTTTTGAATTCATTAGCTAAGAGAGTGTAAACCGCATGTTTGCGCGGATGTTCAATATGAAAGCAAGCGGATTTTTCGAGGAAAAATATTTAATAAAAATTCGGCATAAACATAACGTTAACATTATTCTGCACGTAGCAAGCGGTATGTGGAACACAAGCTTGGAGAATGCTTTTAAGTACAAAAAGAAAATATTTTAATGCAACATTTTCAGTTCGCGCATGCTAAGCAGGATGTGCGCAAAATATCTACTTTGAGTTTTTTCTCCCCCCTATGAAAGCATTCCGTTACGGAAAACTCTTAAAAATGAAAAGCCTTTGTCAGGAGGACAATCCACTAATGATGTGGTGAAAATGTGGAAGAGGCTCTGATTTTTTTGCACCCTCTTTAAGGTATTTTTGTAAGAAGTCCTTAATCTCATTCGTAAAATGGTTGCTCTTCTTTGAGTGCGAATTTAAAGGAATAACTTGTGAAAAATCACATCGAAACGCGAATTTATATCAATTTAGCGCCAGTGTAAATAATATGAAAATCATGCTTAAATATTATATAATATCGGCATCGAGGCATGCGATTTTCCTAATAAAAATATATGTAAAATTACACCTCATTAACATATCTGTATGCATATAGACGATTTTAGCAATATGATATTTCGACGAATTGTTTGAACAGCAAACAAATTTAGATATAAAATGCCGCTCTTTTATTATGTACAAAGCCAATAAAACATAAAAAAATAATTATCAACGCCCGGCTAAAATGTTTTTTTTTGCGCGGAAAAAAATTACAACCGCATAAAAATTATTTTAGTTTTGTTGTAAATACAATATATGATGCTTAAATGAAAATAAGGAAGAATTTTTTTTTGAATTTTAGAAGAACTTTTGATTAACATTATCAAAGCTAAAATTTCATATTAATATAAAAATATTTTAGTGAATAGAATATCTTGGAAATATAACGACAATTTTAGAATAATATTTTACATAGAAAGATTAGAGCATTATCTAACAAAAATACAAATTGCTAAAATACAGAATTTGAAGATATACTTAAGTCCTCTGATATATGGTATTTTCACATACATTTAATTCAATCATTGTCAATAATGCGTATAATACAAGAATACTGATGTTTCAATTGCGGTCTCTAAATGAGATAAGATTGAAGATCAAATATTTAAAAATTGTGTTTGACTATGCACTTAAACTTCATTTTTTTCATAAAGACATTGTTGATTTAATCATAGCAAAATCTTCTTGTACAACGGTAAAAAAAAATTTGAGTAGCAAGTGACGTCACTGTTTCAAGTGATTCTATTAGCACGTTCACTATGCGAGATGAGCGATTACATTCGCTTCATCAGTGGATCAGTAACAAAGTGCTCGGACTACGGAATACCAAGTGCGCTCGTGTTTCGTCTTAAAAATAAAAATATTGGTACCCTCAAGTCATAGTACGAATTTTGAGCATTAGGTATGTTTATTTTTTCTTATTTAAAGACATTAGGACAACGTTTTAAATTAGGTTCGTAGATAATATTTGGTCCAGCATGCCGCGACTCCTGTTCATGCAAATGTGCGGTTGGCTCGATCCTGTCCAGAATACTAAGTCGGTCCACACCTTACGATGTAAGACAAACAACATCCCAATCTAATTTAATCAAATCAGACTTGACGAAGAACCCTCGGGTGCTAAAATCTTACACAGAAACCTTTCTCTTGGATTATAAGGACAATATTGATTTCTTCGTCTGATGTTTTACCTTACAACCATACAAAAGTATAATAATATTGTTTGAATATTTTTTTAAAAGGATGAAATATAGACGTGATTCCCTATAATTTTTCAAAAATGTATTGTTCTTGCATAAATTATTTATTGCATTAAAATCCAAAAATAAATAATTGTTCTTGAATTGTTATTGAATGTTAGTTAAACATTCAAAAATCCGATCTCACATGTTATTTTTCTTCAAAGAAGTTTCGAACTTTGAGACATGTGTTTCACACACGACACACATCTTTTTCGTTCTGAAATCGAATATTGGTTTAGTTTTACGTGATCCATCGTATCTTTCGTTTCGATCATTTAACTTTAATTTGTAATATATGATGATTTTTAAGAACATGAGAAATAATAAGTATTAAATAATTAAGTGTTTTAAGAGTGTAAATCTTGTTTTTGTGTCTATGTAATCTGCAACTAATGGTGAGTACAAATCAAAACAAAAATTAAGATATATTTAAAAATTCGAATATATGCGTTCAAATTGCTCGCAGAAATTGTGTTTAAACTGTTAATCAATATCAAGCATACGATTATTTCCAATGTGTATACTGTGTAGTGTCGATCTGATGATGATGGTTAAAAAAGCTATTTAGGCAATGAGTAGTTTTTTTTTTGCATACGGCGTGATTGCTCTATAAAAGTAGGGCAGTACCAAACCAGTTTTTGTAAAAACGTTTTCACATATGAAATCAGTTGATAGGCATATGTGCTCAAAATAACACATATTTTCATTCAAGTCTACAAAATTATCATAAGTGATTGTTATTGTACTATATATTAAGGTTTAAATTGACTATAATTAATGTATAGTAACGTGGGATATAAACTGTAAATAAAAACAGTGAGTTAAATGAGAGTGCCACAACAAGTGATAATATAGTGGACTAATTCTTGATTTCATATTATAAAATATCAAGATCAGTTTCAGATTCCTTACTAATTTTTTATCATGTCTCAATTTTACTAAACGATTGTCTCGATTCAGACTAAGCTTGATTTATTAGATCTGAACAAGTTAATCCTTAAACGATTAATAAAATCAGACAGAACCATCTATGAGTGATTGTTTAAAAGTAATTATATCCAATACATTCTACATCTACTTAAATGTGTTCTTCATCTAGTTTAATACATTGTTTAGTGACTTAAATTGGCAATATATAAATTTATAAAAAATAATGGAAGAATTTATTGAAAATTTTAATCTCAATTCAATGAACCACATCTTGAAGATTTGCAATAATTGCTTGAAATATTTCAATTTTATCAAATTCATTTAGCCCACGGAAGGATAACTAATTTCCTTGTTATATTTGGAAGTCTTTGATATTCTTAGTTAACACATTAACTGCAGGGTCACTTCGCGTGTGTCTGCACTTTAATCCGTAAAATCTTTCAATATCGCACATAAAAACGCATATTTATATAAAATGTCGTAATTTTTAAGATATACTTGAACATGAACATACTTGAAAACATGAACAATGAAATATATATCCTTTGAATAAGATGAATTAAACTGAAAAAATGTGAATTGTGAAAATATACTTCCCACAGTTAATGTGTTAAAATTATTGTATCATCAGCATAATGGATATTATCAATTGTTTCATCTCAACTTTGATTCCAATTTGTCTCTAAAGAATTCTTTGAATCTTAGCTTCGGAGCGATAATATTCATCTCTTGTGGATCTTATAATATTTAAAATTGATATATAAGATACATCATTAAAATAAGATTATTTGATATATTTGATAGCTTTTTGAACACGATATCACGTTCGTTAGTAGCTAATATTGTTATGTCTAGGTTTTTTTGCTTCAAAGCGTTGATATCCAAAGTCCAGTCCGATTGCATGTTTGCGGATAATCCGATCAATTTAAGACAGATTTGTTTTTTTTTTGAACTGTAATTAATGTCAATAGCAGATATATTATAGGCTTTTTACACAAATATACATTCTTGTCCAATTATGTGGATAATGGAAAAGGCCATGTGAAATTTGAGCATATTACTTCATCAACCCAATTGAAGATGTTTTGATTTTACACATCGGACAGATGCCATTCAAAATATTCTTAATTCGATGTTATTGTAGCATACATTGTTTGTAAAATGAATCGAACTTTTCGCAAGCATTTGGGAAGAAATATATTAAATCGTTTCAAATTTAGCGTTTAAAATTAAAAAGCAGAATGATTCGTTTATAACGAGCAGTGAATGCAAATTGTTCGTATTAATCATTAGCAATGTTAACAGAAGAACAACTAAGGAGTATAAGTCTAATTCATTTAAATGAGTAATTAAATAATATCTTTCTGATTCAAAGAACAACAAATTCTTTCCCTAATACTCGCATATTATTGAATTCCCAAGACATTAAAAATGGTACTTTTTATTGTATATTTTTGGAAGAAACATTATAAATATGCGTTTTCAATTTTTCTTTGTGGATTTTTTCGATTTTATTAAGCGTGAAACATTTCTATTGAAGGTGAAGTGTTTGTGAGTTTGCTTTTTATATTCGGGATTTCTATTTATATAGTGATTTTATTTAGAAAATTTAATATGCGAAGAAATGATTAAAATGTGAAAAAAAACCTACTTTTTTATAGGAATATATAAAAATGGACAAAGTCTTTCAAATGAGTTTATTTGGTTGCACTGAAGAAGATGTTCCGTTGATGAGGGAACCTTATAAAATAACAGAGAGGATGGCTTTGGACAGCGAAAAGTTGGTTATGGAATGGTACAACAAACAGCCTCATTTGCCAAAAAATGCTTTAGGTAAAAGTATAGTTTTATAATTAAGAATTTAAAAAAATACTGAAACAAAAATTGTAACAATCTTTTTTTTTAGATGTTCGCTTACTTAGACGTTATTTAGCTTTGTGTGGATTCAGTGTAGAAAAAACAAAGATTAAAATAGACAACTATTTTTCTGTGAGGACTTTGATGGAAGCAGATGTTTTTGTTGATAGACAGTCGGCTATTCCTAACATTGTAGATGATAAATTTATTTTAGAGTGGACAATTTTACCACGAATGACGAAAGAAAGACATAGAATAATAGTCTCGAGGTATTTTCATGACGATCTTGTACTTCTAATCCTATATTATTAATACAATTTTTTAAAATTATCTTCATAAAATTTTAAATGTGAATCTGTATGCTCTGAATTTTGATATTAAGCAAAGCAATAAATACGGAGCAAACATTTTTATCCATAAAGGATATTTTTAAATAACTTTATTTTTTAAATACTTTCAGACTTCCTACTACAGATGCTTCAATGTATAATCCATTAATAAACATAAAATTGATCACTATGATAGCAGATTTAAAAATGCATTATGATACTTCAGTCGGAGAGGAAGTTGTGATAGATTATAGCAATGCAAAAACTGGGCATTTTATAAAATTAACACCAGTTCTTGCAAAAAAGACCATTTACTTATTTCAGGTAAGTTGATACAAAATTCCATGAGGTATATTACATAATGTTTTAAATTTAACCTTTCCTTTACTATGGTGTATTTACTAGATTAAATCGAGTAATAATGGGAATTTTCACAATATTACTAAATTGAATCTCGATATACTATCTATATCGATATATATATAGATATATATATTATCGAATATCCATATGAAATATAATAAATACGAGGTTTTAGAATGTCATATGGCGTACTAAATACGTAGCATCGCAAGGGAAAGGTTAACAAGGATTAGTATCAAATCAAGACACAATCATTTTTGAACGATGAACGTGGCATGAGTCAAAAATTATATAAATGTATGCTTCAAAGTATAAAAATAATCACCTTGTATTTTTTATTTGTTCCAGAATTCTTATCCATCTAGAGTTAAGGGTATTCATTTCGTAAACACACCTAGTATGGCAAACAATGTTATAACTTTAGCAAAGACTGTATTAAAGAAGAAACTTGTCGAAAGGATACATATTCATCAATCTTTGAAAGATTTGCATGCTTATATTTCCCCTGAATTTCTGCCAGTTGAACTTGGTGGATCTGCAATAGCATTGTCTGATGCGTCTGGTATATAAATAACAATTTAACTAATGCATATATTTGAAAAAAAAACAACACCAAATAAATTCAAATTATTTTAGAAAACATCATGAAAGTTGTGAAATCGGAAAAATGGCAGAAATGGTTCAAAGATTCTGAAAATATAAAATCGGATGAATCTAAGAGGCTCAACAAAATGGAAGATCGAACGGCGGAACTATTGGGAATAACGGGATCATTTAGGAAATTAGACATTGATTAATTTGTTAAAAATTAAATGATTTAGCGATGATAAACAATTAGACGCTGTTTATCGACTTTTTACCCTTTGATTGCTACAAGGTTTTGAAAATACCATCGAGGACTGCTACCAAATATTTATGTTGTAAAAAAAATAGTAAGACCTTGTTTGCTATCTTTCTCTCCACTAAAATATCTAGATAGTCTTTACTTTTGGCTGGAATAAATAACATTTCTTGCATCATCATTTTATATGCATTCTATCGCATGTACGATGGCGGCGTTGTCGTAAAATCATGGAATTTTTTAATAATACATAATATACAATGACAATGGATAACGAAAGTGATGAAAATGAAAGAATATCTCCTCATAGAGAAACTCGAAGAATCTGCAACTCTTCCGATTCTGAAAGTTATGTGGATAACTTCCAAATGATGATTCATTATATGACTTTTTAAACGAACCCAAAATTGAAGAAGCGTTTTCTGAAGTACTTTTGAAACGAGATTTTTACTATACCCATTTACTAAATTTTGAAAAAATAGCATGCTCAAAATATACGCCTCCAATTGACGTTTATGTTTATGAAATTTTCATAGGGCTGAATTGATAACAACTTAATAAATAGAAAAAACATCGTATAGATGAAAATTAGCAATTCGATAAATTATAATATATAATTTTATAAAAGGAATATATATATATTTTTATATTCATCATAAAACTCTTGAATTAATTACAAACCTACATAGTTACATTCATCCCTATTTTAGACAATAATTAAAGTGTGTAAAAAATGTATAATCTATACGTGTAAAAAGCATTTCGTCGACGTCGATAGCAGTCCTCGATCAATTTCAAATCTACGATATATCGTATTTTAACACTCTAAGGGTTAAGTACACTACCAAAGCGGTCATATAGTTGCCACAGGTAGCAATGATCGCATTGAATCTCAAAGATAAATACAGCCATGGCTTCGGATAATATTATATTTGTTATAATTTTTATTTAAATTTTGATTCATAATTATTTTAAGAGAGATTTTAAGATATGGTTATTTTTGAAAGTTTTGGTTTTATATATCTAATAAATATGTTGACGTATGGAATGCTAATATTATAATACTTTTGGAATGCATAAGATGTGGAAATATATTATTTGGAAATTATGATTTATTTATTTTAAATAGATCATTAATCGACGATTTGGGTTTAAAAAAAATCGATCCTCTCAGAATTTCTTAGCAATAATTTTAACAAAATTGCATGCACGATGCTCTAAACATTTGGGCGATATTAAATTAAATAATTTTATGCAGTCAATCTCTATATTACAATATACAATAACTATACTTTTATAATACAATAATACAATCTTTTTAACATGAACGTAAAGCATATTGCTTACAAGGCGCAAGAGATAGATACCAATGGCAAAAGTTTATACGACTGTTACTAAGGTCAACTACTTAAATATAGTCTTATATACGAGTTGCAATTTTGTGTGTTCAAAGTCATATACGGTCACCACATTCCAACTTTTTGTACAATGCTTTTTATTGATACTTGTAGGTAGTCTCGAGGTTAGTCGGTTGGACTTGTAACTCAATTATCTTGGGTTCAAATACACAGGTGTGGCTGGCGAATATATTTTTAAAAAATGTATTTATATTTCATGAAAAATTATCTCAAATTGATCGGAAATGATCCCATAAAAGGGATTGTTAGAAAACAAAGAAAAAATGTTTTTGTTGATAGTGTTGGTTTAAAACATGATAGGCTTCAAAACAAAGTATTTAAAAAATGATATAGTATACTGAAGCATTGAGGTGAGCATTTTTTTTAAATTTCCACGCCATACCAAAGTTTTCTCCAAAATTTTGCGGCATTCCACAAGTAAAATTAGACATAAAAGTGTATATATTAAGTATCTTATTGAGTAGACTCTAAACCTTATTTATTCACCTACAGATAAAAGCAAACTCGTTATCTACATCATGACAGACAGACAGACAGCCGTCAGAAAAACATATTCGTCATCTTATGGTCTTCCACTTTAAAATGGATTGTAACGAAACACAGACATCTAAGAAAATTTGTGGTGAAGAACATTTCTACACCGGATTATAACTTGTGCTTGCTTGGAGAGAGACAGAGACGGAGAGAGTATCTTGCGTACATCGTACGACTAGATCGATATCTTAAATTAAATTTTATCGACTAATAATGATAACCCAAATGAATCGATATCAGGTGTATTATTTATGCTTACGCAAAGAAATGACTGAATATTTTATGCTATCGAGAGTGTTTATTTATTTATATAAAAGCTTAATACTAACAGATAAGTGGTTTTGTATGGTTGATAAGTAGCGGATATATGATCATAGCATTCATGATGATTGAAAATAAGTTCACTACTCAAAGGTTTAATCAAAAATATAATGAAAAAAAATGTCACATTCGAATTTAATGACCTCTTCTTGAAGTTTTTAATATTGATCCTTTCTGACCTGGCGTGCACAATTTTAGACATAAATATATTTTTTTATATTCTCCTTATTATACTTTAGAGTCTAAAGCTTACTAAGAGGACTCTCACGAATTTAATCAAGAGGGAAAAAACCGGTTTTTCAAATTATACCTGTATTTGCGTATGCATTTATGCTCATTCATCATCGAAACTAAACTAAATTGTGTGTAAATTGTTCGATTATGATTTTCTTACGTGCAACATCAAAGAAGTATTAGATTTGTCAGCTTTAATTGTAGATCCCTCCATAATTGCGTTGATGTTTGCATTAGCTATATTTTTATTTTGGTATTGCACATTTCAAGATTGAGCAAGCAATTAAAATGCCACTGACGCAAACAATTATCATTTATTACTGTGGTAATTTTTTTTGTAAACATTAGAGGAACTTTTAAAAATAATTCTGATTCATTATTTACAATATTTCTAACATATTCTTAAAAAGGCGTCATGATTTCTGCTTGGGTTCTTTTTTTTTGATGTTAGCTAAGTTTTTCATAACACATCATTTAATATACACTCATCAAGTATGCATGACTTTTTTATATAAAAAAATATGTTAATTGATTTTAGTAAGTTTGATTTACATAATTACGACAAAAAATTAAACCGACGTTGAAAAACAAGTTAGTTTAAAAAAATAGGGAACCAGTGGAGTATTTAATTGTTTTTTTATTGTGAAAAAGTAAATTTGATCAAGCAGGTTCTGAAATATTATATTGTATTCTAATGTGGTTGTAACTACATGCAAAGGAGCCAAATAAAATATTAATGCTTGAATACAGTAAAAAATAATAATATAAATTTGAGAGATAGGCAGTAAACTTGTATGATTCTGTGAAAACCTCTTGTGATGTGAATCGGTATTGCACGAGGTTCTAAATCTGCAAAAATTATGTATACACTCATACATCACTTTACGGCCTAGATACGTTCCAGGAAAAGTTGGTCATAAAAGAGCGGCCGTTTAGCGAGGTATAGGTGTATTTTTTTAATACCTACAATTTAATAAAATCGATCATTCATCATTACTAGCACTTATGATCGTTTGGAGCATATCATCATTGGTACTCATGCGATGACTCTTCACAATTTTATTTTATGATAAGGCACTTTTCTAATTACATCTTAATTGTTAAAGTTCTACCTGTCTAACAATATTTTTATTTAAAATAAATATTTAATTTATCAGCCAATTCCAAAACTTTCTGATAATTCTGTCAAAATCGTGGTTTTATTTTTAATTCCTTTTTTATTATCAATCTAATTGCTTTGTTAAAATTGAAGTCCAAAAGTTGATAAAAACCATTCAAAAGTATCAACCTACGTACAAAAAATCTTATTAGAGTGTTCATATATAATACTTTTAGATCTTTCTTTATTAACTCTGTTACAGCAACTTTAAGCTTTATGAATGTTTTTTCCTGTTTTCTAGAATTCCTACAAGAATCAAAGGCGTGCATTATCTTAATCTTTATAGCTAAATCCATAATTTTATGATTTTTTTTGAGACGCACTGAAGAAAAAAATAATTTTTCAGTTGCTAAGATTGCGGGCATTTTGTTTATCGGAAATAAGCAATTTTAATGTAATTTTAATCTATCAAGTATAAACTAGAGTTTATGCTAGGTTTGTTAAAAAATATTAACCCCTAAAGGAGTACTATGCCAGGGCCTGGCACTTTTGTACATTGAGTTCGGAGACGGAAAAAGAGAGAACGTAGTTCGAGAGACAGACGGAGAACTTCTCTGCATACAACACACGATTGTATAGATCGTTAGCCCAAATTTATCGACTAATAATGATTTCGATTTCATGTTTGTTATTTGTTTACGCAAAGAAATGACCGATTACTTTGTGCTTATTTATTTTATAATTAATACAAAAAAACGAATAATATCCAAAAAACAATTTTTTGAAACTGACACACGGGATGAACCCCTTATAAGCAACCTGATTGGCACTGATGTAAAGAATGTTGTATACTAGGCGCAAAGATTCTGCTCGTCTGTTTGCATAACTAGTGTTTTATTATAATTCTTTTTCAAATTCGTTCATAGCTTTTTCAAATTAACGTGAGATGACTTTATGAGAATTTTTGATTGAATCTATTAACTATTTATGTAAGATTGAATAATTGTTACGAAATTATATTATCAATGATTATCAAAAATGCAATGCGAAAAAGAATACAGTGGCTGTTTGAGTATTGTTGAAATAATAAAAAGTCAGTGCCAGTTGCTTTAAAAGTTGTTTAAGGTCAACCACAAAAAAATAATGTATCGATTCTGTACTTGAATACGAATCGTTATTACAATATTCAGACAGCACAGTCAAGGTCTAAGAGTTGATACATTGCAGCATTAAGCTGGATTGCTTGAAATTTTCAATAATATCCATGTTTTTTGATAATTAATTAATTTGATTAATTGATGTTTATAATTTTATGTTTAAATGCATATGATTTACTTAATGTCATCCTCGATAAATGAAAAAATATGATCTCGATGAAATATTACTGTTAATTTAAAAGATATTAAAAATGCTCTTTTGAATATTGTTTTCGTTTTGTTGGGTGGGTTGCAAAAATATTCATTATGGGCTCCATGCGGCCCGTGGGCTATGAGTTTGACATTTCTGCACTAGACTATGACTACACAGTGCAAAATTAATTTTAAAAAATCGATAAAATGAAAATCGTGCTAAAGCGAAACCTTGTTACGCGAGCGCTGTGTTAAGCAAGGGATGGGTATATGTTTTAATGTATTTTCAATAGTATTATCATCATCATAGTGCAGCCACAAACAGTCCTCTGTATACATATGGGTCTCTTCAATATCCATTCACAGGAAGGGGTTACATCCATCTCGGCTGTATCATACATTCACCTCCTCATTTGCTCGATATTGAAGATAGTATAATCTACGATTCTCATTTAGAACGCTCACCCAGTGGGTCTCCTGAATGAACGTATTGACAAACGCTTTCACGACCGTCTCGATAAGGAGTGTGGGAGTTTTGTAAAGACTGAGTAGTTTTTTTTGGGAGACGGTGAAAAACTACGACGACTTTTTTGATTCTACTGGAAAAGGTTTTCTGGAATGCAAAGAGTCCAGTCTCTCCTTTCCTTGCTAGGACATTGCCGGAATAGGTTGAAGATATACTTAAGTGCATCCCGGATTCTTTCCTACATCAACTGAAGGTGTCTCCCCGTCCACGTGCAACTTATCTGAGCGAATTCAAGACTGAGTGATTTTCTATTTTAGGTTGGCCATCTCAGTTTGGCGATTTCAAAACGATATAGAAGGCAACAGATCATGCTTCATATTATTGGGTTGTGTCGACTATGTAAGAGATAGCGAGTGACAGGCAAGTTATGATTTGTAAAAGTAGCAATGAATAGTAGAAGAGTATTTAAGTATTTAATATATAAATAAGTACTAGTCAAGTGGCCAATAGTTAAAATAAATAAAATCGTATAAGCATAATAGTAAGGAGTAGTCAAATGTGGTTAGGCCGCAAAAAAGAATAGTATTGTAATATGTATTTATTCTATTAATATTTGTAAAAAAAATCTATGCTCTCTTTTGCGTACATTTGTTATTCTCGCTTTACACGGTTTCGTTTAACACGCTGATCTAGCAGAAAGTATTTTTGTATCCGTGTTAAACCAGGGATGGGTGTGCTTGAGAAGCTTTGAACTGAATGAAGTAGTTTGCCGAAATGAAAAATAAAATATCGTCATTGATAGTTTATTAAAAGATTGTCTTACAAGTGGTCAAAGTGACGTTGTTGAAGGTTAATTTTATCTTAGCAAAAGTTGATTATAGTTATTTAACTTGTTTTTAATAAATTACAACCATCATGGTGTTATTGCAACACTCTTGTGATTGAGTGAGTGATGAGGTAAAAAGGAAGTTTTAATTGATTTTCAAACATTTGCCATTTAAAAGCACAACATTCAATGTCATTTGATTTTGAAAGTATCCAAAATTATCGACCACATATTAATGGATTATTATTGAAATTTTACTATTGAACTACTATCAATTATTTGGTTTATTGCATGTAGTAATTTTCAAAATAGGATAAGTACAATAATATTTATAAACTGTAGTTGTTTCTAAACATCGAGCCGAGTTTTTTGAATGACAAGGATTCCAATAGAAGCATAATTGACATGAACATAATACCTCATATTTTTCTTAAAAACTAATACGTGCATTTTCATTCATATAAACCTTTCCAATGGTGTATTTACTATACTGAGTCGAGTTGTAGTAAAGTTGTAATAATGGGAATTTTTACAACATTACTTTATTGAATCTCGATATACTATCTATATCGATATATTATATATACAATCTATATTGATATATCGATATGAAATATAATAAATACGGTGTTTAGAATATCATATGGCAAACTAAATACATAGCATCGTAAGGGGAAGGTTAATATTATAAGCATGACTATCGTGAACTGCCATGAACATTGCCAAAAGCAACATAAACGAGTTTATTGCACGCATGTTTTAAGTCTATTAATTTCCACTTTTATATTTTTACCCGATATATTACTCTTAATTATAGTATTTTTTTTTAAATGTAACTCTAAAATGCCCACACGCTCTTAGAATTTATATTGTAAAGTATTGTTGTAAAATGTGAATTTCTATGGTTCGAACTACCTCAATTATAGGATTTGATATATCTTCATTAATTTTAATTTCTATAATTTTAAGAAGTGTTGTTATATATATATCATAAGCAAAACATGCTATGACCAGACTCACCCCTATACGGAGGAACCGCGAAATCTCAAAAACCACTAAACTCCGCTTAGTTCAAACGCTCGTATTCTCCGTGTTTTTATACGGAATGGAAACATGGACATTGCGCAAAAAAAAAAAAAAAATTGGATGCATTCGAAATGTGGTGTTTTCGTCGCATGTTAAAGATTCCGTGGACTGCCAAAAGAGCGAACCAGTTCATCCTAACGGAGCTAAAAATCAAAAAAAGACTCTCATCCGCCTGCCTGAGGCGAATACTAAAGTTTTTCGGACACATTCCTCGCCGAGATGGGGAGAGATTAGAAAAACTAATGATGGTGGGCAGTGTGTCAGGGAAGAGAGGAAGAGAACGGTCACCACGAAGATGGAGCGACCAAGTGAAGGAGGTGCCGGCTCAACCCTCACTATAGTCCTGTGGACGACGGAAGACAGGGATGGCTGGAAGGACGTAGTTTGGAGACAAATAAAAGCTGCTTGGTCATAGTCACGATTAGGGAATCCAATCCCGGGATCCCGGACAGTTTTAGGTACTTAAGAATCCCGGGATTAGAAAACGTAATCTCGAAAATCCCGGATTGAAATTTTCATCTAACAGAAATCGTACACCTTACCAACACGATGAAGGCTACTAAATCCAGACATTCCCGACGAAATCTGGACGCTTGGAAACAGTGGCGTAATTACTAATTGGCGAACTTAGGCGACGCAAAAGAGCAGTGACTGTCTAATCCAGGGGTGGCCAACCCAAATGATCTTGCGGGCCACTTTGACAATGCATCATAACTCCGCGGGCCGCATATAAAATTATAAATCCCCATATTAGATTTAGATACACTATAGACATTTTCATTGTATAAAAATTGAAACATAATGAGTTGTTATCATTGTGTTTAGTATTATTCTTAAATGAAAACATAGATAATATAATAATAATGATACTCAAATTCCGAGCCGTAATGAGGGTATGAAGCGTCCGTGGCAAGTATTTAACTTGCGCCCCCCCACCCTCCAATTTAAAAAAGTTAGCCACTGAGGGATCATCCGTTATCGTATCGATCATAGAGAATGTCGCAAAAAGTCCTGAAACAGAACGGAGTGGCCACATGGTCTGTGTGTCCAACCGGTCCGCTTTTCGAACCGCTAACATGACGAATGAGCATCTCGCGATCAGATGCCATACTCTAACATGCCTACAGAGTGATTACGAACTCTCATTACAAAACGAAGTTGTGCGAAGAAGACTGATCAGAATTTTTTTTAAACATTTTTACAATTTTTGTCTTTATTTTATTGTGGACTTATGCCGGCTGGGTCGGTCCAATGTTTGAGCGATAACGAAGAAAATAGGGATTAGATAACTTAGTATATATATTATAAAAACGGTCAGTCCGTATTGGTTCATGTAAAGTAGAATGGTCTAGTAAAATAAAAACCATGTGCAACTCTCGACCAGGTCGATATTTTGCGTTTTGCGCCCCAAGTCCAGTTGCGCCCATGGCGGGCGCTTGCTTTGCCACCCTCTTGTTACGGCCCTGCTCAACGTACATTATAAAGAAATATATAACACTAAATATAAGAAATACATAAATATAAATGAAATTATTAAAAAATGTTTTATTAGTGCGATATTTGTTTCTCCACTTTTTCACTTAGCTTTTGCAAATCGATCTCAGTTTGGGTATTTGAGTTTATTTTTGGGTGGTGGTCAACCAGCTCTATTTGGAGATATTCTGGGGTCAATTCGAATTTAACATGAAAAGGAGATGAATATATTTCTAAAAAATTGTTGTTTGTGTAACTGTAAATTACTGAATCGGCTTTCAAAAGCAGCTGTAAGTTATTTTATTTCTTTTGCATATTTGATGTAGTTGTTACATTTTGATTTTTTAAATTCTTTCAACAATGGAAAGTACTGAGTGTAAATACTTTTCAATTGCGATTGCTTTGGCCATTAAAAAATAGTTATATTTTCTAAAAGTGTGATGAATCTCGCGGGCCGAAAAAATGTTCAAGGCGGGCCGCATGCGGCCCGCGGCCCGCGGGTTGGCCACCCCTGGTCTAATCTATGTATACATATATAGCGTACATGTATGTTTTTCAAATTGTTATAGTAACCTTTCCCTACCGGTGATGTATTTACTACACCTCGACGAATAATGGGAATATCGATATGAAATATAAAAGATAAGGGCTTCAGAATTTTGGTATTCCTCTGTAATATAATTACAAATTACATCAAAGTATTATAGTATAAAAGTATTCATCTGCAGCGACAGAAATAAATAATTTGTCGGGAAATCGGGAATTTTGCGAGATTTAGTCCGTGTCTCAGCAGAAAGGAATTTTATCAGTCACATTGATGGTGTTATACAAAAATGAGGGCTCACGCGATCATCAACTCGAACTAGCATTTAAATATCTGATGACGATACCTCCAACGAGTGTGGAAGCTGAGCGTGCATTTTCAGCAGCAAGTTGTCTGACTTTCAAAATCAGATCCAGACTAAATGACGAAACACTAATGTTTAATTTTAATGTTACTTCGGGCATATTTTCAAAATAATATTTGAAATTTTTAGTGTTT
This sequence comes from Stenopsyche tienmushanensis, assembly GCA_008973525.1. Classification (NCBI taxonomy): domain Eukaryota; kingdom Metazoa; phylum Arthropoda; class Insecta; order Trichoptera; family Stenopsychidae; genus Stenopsyche; species Stenopsyche tienmushanensis. The sequence goes on along the minus strand of WACJ01000410.1, from coordinate 138,407 downwards.
TATTTATCTATTTTTGAATTGTATTTTTATCTTTTCTTAAATAAATAAAATTCTTTGGCTTTCAAGTGATTTTTTATATTGAACAAATGGACTTATTAGTAATTTTTAATCAAATTCATCAATGTAATTTCTTAAAATATTGAAAATCCCAATCCCGGGATCCCGGGACTGGTCCCGGGATTGTCTAATGAAATCCCGGGATCGAAATTTTGGCTCGGGATTGGATACCCTAGTCACGATCCTCAGTCACGAGGGAACGAAAGTAAAGAAGAAGATATATATCATATTCGTAGAGGATTAGTAGCTCAATCATATTGGGTCAAAATCTACTGAAGGTATTGATGGCGACCACATTTTTAAACGCATATATACATTATGAAAACCTGTTAAAGTGATCGCCAATGCTCCTATAAAAATATAGCAAAGCAATTTATAAAAAATGGTCATTTAAAGGTGGCCCTCCTCGAATTTATTAATCCTTTCAATGCGCGATGCACATAATACAGACTATTCATGTGCTCAATTTTTACTTCGCGTTTTTATTTGAAAAGTAATTAATTGTGTGGATACATGTATATATATGATTGTAAATTTCAAAACGTTTGAAAAAACCGGGTGTAATTATAATTGAATTTTTACCTTTGCCCTATATTTCGAACCACCTATCGGGATCATTATCAAGGATTGACTGTTAGTCCTTGCATAAATACCTATTGTACATAAAAAATATATAGCTGAAATTATACTAAATTCGAAATAGGATATAGAAAGGGAAGGAATGCAACAAAAAAGGTTTGCTAAAATAATATGATGACACTATGAGAGTACACAAAAGTAAGGTTATATTTTGCGTTTTTGAAATAACCATGAAAAAAAAAATACAGACTGCAATAAAATAAATATTTATACAATACTTGTGACATTTTCTTAAATAATATCTGACAAATATGAAATAATTGTATGTAATACCAAATTAAGCTAATTTTCATATGGTCATTTAAAGGTTGAATATCGAGTCTTTAAATTTTGGATAACATCCAACAGAGATTATTGTAATAATAAGCCAATTCGTTGCCACGCATTAGTTGTAAATCAGTATTTGACCGGAACACATTCATTATTCTGCCAAAATGGCTAACTTCTAATTTTAAAATGTACTCGTGCTAACAAAATCGAAAAGAAACATCAACAAATCGGTAAGTTCAATTTCGATATATGTTAAATAAGTATTTATAATGCATAATAAGATAATTTAATAACATATTTTAAAGAAAAATACGTTTTTAAGGTCATGAGAACAATTGTCAAGAACGTTTTTGCAATATTTTTTTATTACAAAAACAATTTGTTCATCATCAGATTTTTGCAAGATGGAGCCCGATTTGGAGATGGACATGATTTTCAATCCGACGATTGATCACCTCAATAGTGTCTTGAAAACAAGCAATGTAACATTGGCGCAGGCTACACAATCATTGGAAGGGTTAAAAGATTGGTGCTATAAACAACCACATTTTCCAATAAAAACCATCAGTAACACGACAAACTAATTATTCTATAGTGAAATAGATCCAGTCAAAATAGACATGATAAAACAACATATAAAAAATAACTACTTTGTGTATTCTTCAAGAATGAAAAAATATATCACCCATATAATAAAATTAAACTATTTTAATACACCACCAATATTGGCGCTTTGTGTTCGTATTTTGTAAACGTGTTTTACCACACCTCAAATGTATTGAATCATCGATGATTTTTGTTTAAGTTTAAGATATTAGTTTTTCAAAAGTAAATCGTTATATACAATGTGAATGTATCTATAATTTAGATCAGCTAATTGCTAGAAGAATGTTACGAATTAGTCAGATCATAATTTAGAATGCAGTCTGGCAGCCTATATTTTGTATGCTTGTTTTAATCATATCTCAAATATATTGTATTTTTTCGTTTTTAGTATTTCGTAATAAGCATTAAAAATGTATCTTTTATTTGGATCAGTGAGGTGCTATGAGTAAATCAGATAATCATTTTTTGCTCCTTGTGTTTAGTTAGTAATTTGTCTACGATCCTTAACAATATTCAATTTGACTTCTAGAATTAATGAGGGATAGGAGATTTTTAACCAGATTGACTTGATGCGTGCACTTCAAAGCAGCTTCATTTAAGTTGTGATATATTTATATCTTAATTTCAAATTAATATTATTTTTTTGCAAAATGTCTATCTTGGTCTTATCTACTATTTTTCAATGATTTGACAAAAAACCATGAAACGGAATTAAATAGTTATGCAAATACAATTATAATAAAAAATATATTTTCTTAAAAATGTTTCAAGCATTTATGGACCTGTTGGATCTTTTTTATTTTGAAGGATTGCTAAAGCTAATAGTTTGATCCGCTTTTTAGGAAAGCATTTAGAAATTTTATTGCTATTGCGAACATTTAATTTGATAATATTTAATATTTCTATTGTATAATGATACATTTTTGATGTATAAGATTTTTTTTTATACGAAGATCATAGTTTAAAATGATTTTAACGTGCTATATTATTTCATTCTTAGATAATATTAAACTGGGCTGTTAATTTTAAATCTGAGAGAGTTTAATGAGATACGTATTTTATAGCAATATTTTATTTTTTCAGGAGAAGAGCTATTGAAAATATTTCTTGGAGCTTGTAGATATAAAGTAGAAGTGACAAAAGAAAAGATGGAAAATTTCTTTACAATGAGAGGTTCAATTCCTCAGATATTCACTAATCGTAATCCTCGTAGCGCTGAATTAACACAATCTATGAAAGATATCGAATGGGTTATTATGCCCTTCGTAACAGAAGAGTTCTATAGAGTTACTATCATACGGTAACATTATATATTATAAAATTGGTGAATTTATTAATATAAAACGATTTTTTTCATATGATTATTTTTGCAGACCTAGAGAGTGCGATGTAAATTTGTTTAATGCCGTAAATGCTTTTAAGCTGGTAATGATGATTGCTGATATAAGGATGCATTGCGAAACTTGTCTCGGTGATATTGCTGTGATAGATTTTGAACATGTCAAGCTGGGACAAGCACTCAAAGTACCACTGACCATAATCAAACAGTTGACATATATTTTAACGGTAAATAAGTATTTTAAGTTAGTCTTTGATTTCGTAAAAAATATGCTCGATTGGTTATTATTGCATTTTTAGCAATAATAACCAATCGAGCATCAAATTAATTTTTATTGGTTTTAAAATTAAGGTTATTTTAAACTTTTATAATTTTTTATATGGAAATTTCTTACATATAAATACATGAGGTGAGATTTTATCTTAGGTTTGTATGAAAAGGGAGCCATTAATATGTTTTTTAATAAATTCTAAGTTCTAAGTAAACATCTGCATTAATACTTTGATTTGTTCTAACAGTTCATAAGAAATCGCAGCATAAATATCCCACCAAACACTTAAAAGTTTATTTTTAGGATGTAAAGACACCTTTTCTGTTGGAATTATCTGCTTATTTTTATCTGTCCACTGTCTTTTTCTTGTGACGTTATGATAAATCATTTTTTGTCACCTGTTACCAAATGATCAAAAATTGGCTCTCTTTCGAAGCGCGATAAAAGGGAAGTGCAGATGTTTATTCGTTGCTGGCAATTTAATCGCTTTTAAATGACGAAAGGCGATCCAATGTTATTTGTGGCTTTGACTCTACAAGATTTTTTCCCTGAACGGCGATCATCATAAATTATGCTATTTCCAACTTAAATTCTTTTAAACCATTTATTGGGAGTCCTTACACTGATAGTATATTCACCATGTACACTATTAATTTTTATTTGATGTTTGTATGGATTATCGATATTTATTTTCTATGGGTTTTTGTCTACAAACTTCGACAAATTTCTACAGGTTCGAGATCTAATGTTGAATTGTGTTTTATTTACACTATTTAAAAAAACTTTTAAACTGACCTGATAATTGTATCTGAGCCTGAAATCATAGGAATAAAAAGCATCCAGAATATTAAACTTCGATCTATATACATTAAAATAAATAAGTGCAACTGTATATGTCTAAAACTTATTTTATAAATTATATTATAGCATTATAAGGCTTTATGCAAGATTTTTCGTTTTTCGTAGAATTGTTATCCCACCAAAGTTAAAGGAGTACATCTTCTAAATCTTCATAGCTACATCCAAAATTTTGTTACTATTATAAAATCAACTCTGAAGAAGAAAATTGCTGATAGAATACACTATCATAATTCAATAGAAGAATTGCATAAATATATTCCATTGGAATATTTACCTGCTGAACTTGGTGGATCGATGTCGACCTGTACTGAAATAAGTGGTAACTATTTAAATGAAAATTATATTAAATACTTATATTCAGATTTTATTTGCAATATATTTGCCAAAAATAAACAAAATAGGAAACCTTAACGCCTACTGTAAATAATATATTAACGCATTCTTGCTTATCGAAAATTAATATTTATTAGTGACTTTAAATAGATTTTCATAGATTTTCTTATTTTTGTGTTAATAGGCAATCTGACAAAGGCAATCCAGTCGGATTCTTGGACAAAATGGTTCATTGAATCTGATTGTATGAAAACGGATGAATCGAGAAGACCACATATGACACCTGATAGAGCTAGTGAACTGACTGGGATCATAGGCTCGTTCAGAAAACTGGATATCGATTAAAACCATCCTATAATGTACATACATTTATTATCAGCAATGTAATGTTTACCTTGATTTTATATTTTACTGAGCTTTCAAACCAGTTCCATCGTTTTGTACGACCTTCGATAAAAAGTATAAAGGGGTCATTAAACAGGATAATGGACGTTATTATTTACATTTAATAATAAAATATATTATATATATAGACTATAACAGCTTAAAGAAAAATAAAAACAAGAAAAAATAAAATAATTTTTCTATTAAATATGTTAATGTATCATCCTAATAGAATAGCAAATATTTTTTTCTTTCTATTTCATACTTTATGATAAACTAAATCCTTCTAAAAAATTAGTTTTAAATTGAATGATTTAAATATAGCCAAAACATGGACTAACCCAGAAGAGATTTCAGATAGTAAAAGTATATTTCTGCATCGACTATACTTATAATCGTTATCAAGAAAGTCAGTTGGATATAAGTCAGAAGGAATTACGGCAGGATATTCAATTAACAATTCACTGGAAAGACTACATAGTTAGTAATAAAACTATAAACGAATCTTATCTTGAAGATATTGATGATAACGTTCAAGAAACTTATTCCTACTTCATTAGAATTTGCCATTGCTAATCTTGTCTGTGTGTTAATAAAAAGAGAAACTCCTTCCCTATTTCTCTATAAAAAGATAATATATGCATTTTTATTCATATTGTAAGTTTAACTGTCGCAAATTGCCTTGAAGGTTGTCATGCAAAACATAATTGAATGTATAACATGTACAGGTATATTAATCGAATTCAATTCATTTGCATTTTTAATGTGAGTCAATTTTTTTTTTAATTTCAACAACGCTAAAATGCCCATGCATTTTTACAATTTATTACATTTTGTAAGGTTTTGTGCATGATATTGTTGTAGAATGTGAATTTCTGTGATTCGAAATTATTCATTCATGCATTCCAAGATAAATTTGTTATAACTTCATCGATTTTAATCGTTTTTATCAGTTTTTTGAACAAATAATATAGTTTTTCAGACTTTCCTTCTTAAATTCAAAGTGATCTGGTATTGATGATTAGATATTATTTACTTTATCAGAAAAATTTATAACATTCTTAAAATATCATATAATTATTTTTAATTTGTCATATAGAAGATTTTTTTAGAGATTTTCGTGTTGGATTCAAAACTCAAGTATTTTGGGCTCAAATTTATTAGAGGTATTAATGGCGAATACATTTTTAAAAACATATATATACCGTGAAAAACCATGTCAAAATGGTTGGCAATGATCCCATGAAAGGGAGTACTAAAAAACCACATCAAAAAAAGTCAGAAATATTGTCGAATCATTGATAGGTGTTATTATCTTTGAACCTTTTTTATTGCATTCCTTCCATTTTTCAGTCAGAATCCCGATCGTAGCTTCCAGATCTTTCTGAGAAAATACACGCATATGAAATTATTCTTAGATCTTCGATCACTGTAGAAATTGCGCAGACCTCCTGTACGAATCGAACTCGGAATCTACGGGACTAAACTAAACTATCGAACGGGAATACCTACAGGTAGTTTTCTGATGTTTGCTAAAATAATATTCTGACACTATGAGAGTGGACGATAATAGTTATTTAGTTATTAAATAAGGATTGGAAAGAATAAAATTGTGTTTTTTGAACTATAAAGAAAAGAGTACACAACACTTGCATGAAATTTATTTTTTCAAATGATTTTGCTGATATTTTGTTTGCTATTTCTTGAATAAAATTAACCTAATTTTTAAATAGGCATTTAATGGTTAAATATTAAGCATTGACATTGTGAATTAGATCTAAGAGAGATTATTAATATTCAAACCTGTTCAACTTCAACTTCAACTGCTATTACCTATTTAGTTGTTAATTGATATTTGAATCGAACGCATTATTTTTGCCAGTATGGCTGACATCTGATTTTAAAACGTGTTCTTAATTAGAAAATTTAAAAAAATCATCAACGAAACGGTAAATCCAATTTCTTTGATATAATTTAGTATATTCTAAGATCAAGATATATAATAAGATAATTTAATAACATATTTCAATCGAAAATATGTTTTTATGTTCATGAAAATATTCTCCAAATATGTATTTGCATTATTTTTTTAAGGGGTTATATGGGTTTTAAAACAATTATTTAATTTAAAAATAAAAACTACCGAAAATATTTTCTCAAATTTTCAAGTCAATCAGAGTAAAACTCTAGGAGAGGCTTCGTTTAACTACGAGATGTACTCATAGACTAACAGAAAATATTTATATTTTTGATATCATTTAATCCTTCAAGAGTTATTATGTCCATTGCAAGGATACTTTTTTTAGGGATCTTCGAAAATCAAATCTCAAAAGCTAAATTTTCAACATTTTTTAAATTAAGTGAATAAGATGAGTTGCTTTTTTATATGCAATACATTTTCAATCAAAAATTAATTTCAGTGTATTAAAAAAACCATGTGTTGGTATAGTGATATAGTGGATTAGATTCTAGACTCTTATTATAAAGGTTCGGGTTCAAATCCAGATTGTGGAAATTTTTTTCACCGTACCAACAAATTTGAGGGATCGGAAATATTAATATTTCTGATCGATAATCTCAATCCAGGTTTACCTTGATTTCCTGGATTTGAAAAAGTAAATGCTGAGGCGATTAATTTAGTAAAGTCGTGCAGGGACGTCCATGAGTGAGTGATTGAATTTGCAACAATAATTAAATTATCATTTATATATAATGATAATTTCGCTACACCCTCCTTTAAAAATTTAAAATAGAATAAAATTAAAACTTTAGTAGGCTTTTTAGTTAAATTTTCATATTTTTTACCATTTTCTTGATAAAAATATTCATTTATGCGAAAATCTTAAAACTTTAGCTTAGTTGTCTAGATAATATTATAGTGAAAAACATCCTAAAATTTCAGTCAGATTGATCGACAACTTTTTAAGCTACAACTGGCGAGCATTTTGAGAATGCAGTTTTGAGATAATCTCGTTTAAAGTTTCAATGCGATAATACTATCAATTTTAGTGACTTACCGATCAACCAATGATTCCAGGTGCATATAGTAGATCTTCAGCTTTTTCAAAAATTTAATTATCTTCGATTAGCTGTTGTGTTCAGGCTATACGAGCTCCTTTTGTCTCAAAAAGACTCTTACGGTTCTACCTCGCTACCCGCGCTTCATCTGTATTTTCAGCAAAGACTTTACAGTAGGTGCCAATAATTATATTTAATGTATTCATCATCTTCAAAATGAAGCTGTAGTCATTATAAAATATCCCAGCAGCAATGTATGTTAATATTTCAAAGATATTTACATCAGAGTGCAGGTGCTTTGGAGCCAATCGCCAAACCGTCGAGTTAAAACCTTCATTAGCATTTTGAGTATTGCCACTCAAGCATCTTTGAAGTAATTAATGCCTGGACAATTTTTTATTAATTGGTAAGAGATGCTGTTTTATCTCTTGGCCAAGAAATGGAGTCCGGTCTTCAAGCTTTGGATATTTTTTAAAGCAATTGTTTTCTGCCATTTGCACCAGCTTATGTCTCCAGTTGGGTTCCCATGATAATGTTTTTTTTTTAATTAATTCCTCGAACTTCTATACCTTTCGTTCCTCTAGTAGGATATTTTAACATTTTTGTTTCGAAAATTCAATCACACACGACACACTACCTAGTTATACTTGACTTCACACAGTTACAGATATATGAGTGCAAAATAAGGATAATTTTGCTTAAAATATTTTTAAGAACATCTCCTATAACAAAACTGAAGATGAAAAAGATTTAAACAAATATATTATGAAAGAAAGGTTGCTCAACTCCAAGGGCTACTACCTGATCCGACTCCCTAGTTCACAGCGGTTCCGGCGTGATCCTGATTACATGCTATAACTTCGTAAATATTTCATACTCCGATTTTTCTCTTTTATAGTATACTCTTAATATGTTATATTTTCGAAATACGTAATTAAAAAAAAATGATTTTTTTAGACGTTGTAAAGAGATTGCGAAAAAAACAATAGAGAAAATAAGCTTTTTTTATTCTTTGAAGCCCATGTAACCCCTTAATGTTATTTATTCTAATAATTATATATTAGAAGTGAATCAAAACGAATAAAAACAATTTATTTTTCAGATTATTGCAAAATGGAAGCCGATTTGGAGATTAACAAGATTTTTAATACGACCAATGATCACCAAAATAGTGTCTTAAAAGCAAGCAATGTGACGTTGGCGCAGGCTACACAATCTTCGGAGGCATTTATGGATTGGTGCCATAAACAACCACATTTCCCAAAAATATTCCTAAGTAATAAGATAATTAAATGATCTTATTATGAAATGGATTCAGTCGAAATAGCCACGATAAAATAACACATGAAAAATGACTATTTTCCAATAACGAAAAATATATCGCCCATAAAAAAAGTGAACGATTTAAATAGACAAAATTATATTAAGAATCCGTTTAATATTTCAGATGAAACACTATTGAATAAATTCCTCGGAAGCTGTAGATATAAAGTAGAAGAGGCGAAAGACAAATTACAAAATCTCTTAACAATGAGAGGCTCAATTCCTGAGGTATTTACTAATCGCAATCCTCATAGCGCTGAATTGATACAATCTATGAAAGAAATCGAATGGGTAATGATGCCTTTCTTAACAGAAAAGTGCTATAGAGTTTTTATTATACGGTAACATTATATTTATTATAAAATTGGTGGATTTGTAAAGATAAGACAGTTTGTTTCATGTGGCTATTTTCGTAGATTCAAAGAGTGCGACGTAAATTTATTCAACGCTGTGAATTGTTTCAAGCTAGGAATGATGGTTGCCGATATAAGGATACATTACGAAGTGTGTCTTGGTGATATTTATGTATTCGATTTTGAAAATTTCAAGCTGGGACAAACACTCAAACTACCACTAACCATAATCAAACAGTTTACATATATTTTAACGGTATGCATATTTTTTTGATATCCCAAGATTTCGTAAAATATATGCTCAATCAATCATTATTGCATGTTTAGAACTCCATAAAGATCGCTAAAAGATTTCTGAATATCGCATAATTTTATACAAACTAAAAACACCTTCATTATGTTAATATACACATCATATACCTGACGTTTTCATACAAAAAATGCGCGGGACTCGACTGAAAGACTACAAATGATTTCCTTTCTCTTTCTTATACAATGCTTGTCAAAGTTTCGCTTTTCGTAACGTCAATTTGCTTTACCGTGTCGTTGGTGGTGGTGTTATCATCACGCGTTTACAAAGATGTGCGCGAAGGTATAAATCGCACAAATAGCGATTAACAACTTCTTCTTAAGCCCGTTCCCCAGACACCATCCCCAGATCCAATATCAAGTCCTCGAGGAGTTGATATTGGATCGAGCAGTTGTTATTTTTGATATACCACATATGGAAGGTGCTTGTGGTGAGGAATGCTGTAATTAGTGCCAAAGATGAGGCATGCAAGCCAACCATGATGATAGCGACACGCGTGCATTATTCGGGGCGGGTATGGGCCATGTCGCGGTTTCCTTTAGGAGCTGCGTTTCGTATTCGTATCTGTTCTATTTGAGATACTAAAATTGATGGGATGAAGCTTCAGTTTTCCTGGGATGGATCTATTCATCAAGATTGTGTTCTTGCCTGGCGCGGATTTTGGAATTAGCACGGCGCATGCCAGTAAGGGTTGCTTTCCGCGTCGAAGATGCAGTAGAACCTCGATTATCTGGACCTTGATAATTCAGATTTTCGATTATCTGGATTGATGAAAATAAAACAAAAAAAAAATATTATTAAAAATTTGCTGATTTGTGAATTAGAGAATTGTGTCCATTTTTGCTCACGTATGTGATGGATTGTATATACCGAAGTTGATAATTATTTAATATCATAAAATGGAAGCTTAAAGCGAAAATTTATTAAAAAAATCAGGAAATACAGAAGTTTAAGAGTGTATTTTTATGTGGTTTATACAAAGATAATCAAATGGACAGCCAATATCTGGTCCATTATTGTGTGAAAAAGCAATATTTTTCAATACGAAATTAAAAGGAGATATCACCTTCAAAGCAAGTTTAGGCTAACTTGAAAAATTTAAAGAATGACATGGTATCAAGGAACTTGAAATTTATGGGGAAAAGCTTTCTGCTGACATACCTTCAGCAAACACATTAATTGACACATTGAAAATATTTGTGGAGAAGGAAGGATTTGACGAAGAATTTATTTACAATACTGATGAGACCGGCCTAAAGTGGAAAAAAGTACTCAGTAAATCTTTGGCATCAAGTCGTGAAAATATAGACCTGGATACAAAACTAATAGAGAACGTGTAACTATAATAATGTGTGCAAATTCAGCTGGTAGACACAGACTGCCATTGTTTGTTATTTAAAATATAAAGAATCCCATTTGACGTTCTTTAATTTGGTTCTTTAATCATCTGGTTTTAAAATACCAAAAGACTTTTGATTGAATATTGAATTTGAATTGAATATGTTTCGGTTGATCATCACAAAAAATCCTTAACGAATGGTGAAGTTTTTAAACGATGCTATGAAAAACAGTTCATACCAGAAGTGAAAATATATCAAAACTCATGCATCATCCCACCCATCTATAGAAAGTTTAAATCAGATCGATGAAATGTTTATGGTAAAAAAAATTCCACGACGTCGATAATACAACCGATGGATCAGGGTGTAATAGAAATATTCAAACATTTACATAGAAATCGGATACTTCGACGACTATTGCTAGCAAATGAAAAAATGAAGAAACAGTTATCAACTTCAACAAGAAAATATATTTAAAAGATTGTTGCTACATCATAGCAGATAGTTGGAATTCTTTAGATGTGTCAACTTTGAAAAATTTTAAAAGATTTTTAGTAAAGACATTTCTATATGTGCTGAATTTGACGAAGATGTAACTAAGTGATTAAATTGCGATGCAAACGATCCTAGATTCCAAATTTTGAATGTCGAGGAAATCATTAAAGAAATATCTGCCACAGAAGAACAACGTCAAGAAGACGTAGAAAAGATTTGTTAAAATAAAGATATTAGTTCTACAAATTCTGGAGCTTTTCAGTGTTTAGATGCCATCAAGAAATGGCTTGAGAACCTACAAGAGTATAATTTAAGACAACTTATATATCTTAAAAATATTTGTGATTTGACAGCTTCTAAAAGAAGAGCTAGCTTAAAGCCAAAATCGTTTTTTTTTTTAATAAAAATAATTTATTATATATGTATGTTATTCATACTTTCTGTCTTTTCTTATCAATTATGATTTTAAGGCTTTATGCATGATTTTTCGTGTTTTGTAGAATTGCTACCCTACCAGAATTAAAGGAATACATTATTTAAATCTTCATAGCTATATTCAATATTTTGTTAATATTATTATATCAACAATGAAAAAGAAGGTTGCTGACAGAGTATATTTTCATAATTCAATAGAAGAATTGCATGAGTATATTCCATTGAAATATTTACCAGTTGAATACGGAGGAAAGACGTCGACCTGTACTGAAATAAATGGTATGAAATAAATATTTATATACTATTTGCAATAAATTTGCCAAAAATAATCAAAATATTAAATTTTAACGTTCACTTACATATGAATATTAATGTATTCTTCCTTAGCGAAAATTAATATTTAGTAATAACTTTGAATAGATTTTAATACATATATTTGTTTTTGTGTTAATAGACAATCTGACAAAGATAATTCAGTCTGATTATTGGACAAAATGGTTAATTGAATCCGATAGTATGAAAATTGACGAATCGAGAAGACCACACAAGACATCTGATAAAGCTAGTGAACTGACCGGGATCGTAGGCTCGTTCAGAAAACTGGATATCGATTAAAATCATCTTATAGTGTACATACGTATATTATCAGCAATGTAATGTTAACCTTGATTTTATATTTTATTGGGCTTAAAAACCAGTTACATCGTTTTGTATGACATTCGATAAAAAAGTAAAAAGGGATTCTCAAACAGGAAAATGAACGACCTTATGTATGTTTAATAATAAAATATGGTCATGATTTTTTTTATATTTTTGCATCAGCTTCATAATGCTTATTTTTTATTTCGTTCATTATATGCATAAAATTTGCAGAGTAATTTCAGTATTATGATGATGTAAATATTATTTGACCTGGTGCAATTTTTTTAAATTTATTATAATAAAAAATAATAGAATGAAAACGTTTTATGTCTTGTTTTATTAATAGAATAGAAAGTTTTTGAATTGGTTATGTATCAGTTGATGATGGCAATTTTGCATATGCATTGCATCTGATTTATAGATCAGACAGTAAGTACAGATACCTAAATTCAAATAATTAATTATCATATAATATATAATTAGGACTAACTTTTATAATGATGTTTTAAAATTAAACCATATTTTTAAAACACATGTATTAATATATTATATATCATTGATAAAAAATATGTGAATAATTATGCATGATATGAATTGTAAAATTTTGGGGACCCTGGCCGACTTTGCAAACTTTCATTTCGTTACCTTCGCTGCTGTAATAATTTATGACTGTTTCTTTAATCGGCTCCAGGGACCGCATACGAGGGTCATTCGATGCACTGGACGCTTCGTAATATCATCTTCGATGATGGTCCCGGCGCGGATGGATAGATGGAAAAGGAAGACAATTTAAATAATTAATTATATGGTATATAATTTTATTACTTTTTTCAATACTAGCGACGATTATGAGGTACACAGCCTCCATACAAGGTGAAGATTAGTTTGTGGATCAAAAGTGCGCGTTCAACTTATGGACGCTATACTAAGATTAACAGATTCAACCAACTCTTTTGGCAATTCTAGAGTCCTAACAAAAAAATAAATTAGCAGCTTTAAAACGACCAAACTGTAAATGGCAGCACATTCTGGTACACGAAACAATAGGTGGAAACAATAATAATATTAAGGGGGTTTTCATGGAGATAAATATAGAGAATTTATATCGAATTCACAGTTTCCCAGAACAAGCTGAGATGCACCCGTGCGCCTTTCATCGAAAGCCTTCTTAGTAGAGGGAGGTTCTATATCTCCGACTGCTTATCACACAAACGTCGAAAAAGAGGATCCTCAAAAAGAGAAAGAATAATTTATGCAAACATAATAAATATAGTTTATGTATAAATAAATAATCCATTATGAAAAAATAAACGTACAACATTTCCACGCTACCATATATTTTTCAAATGAGCATATATTATATAATGTATAAGAAACACACAATTGATTATCAAGAAAATAGAAATAGCTTCAAGGAATTATTACCAATTTACTTTAGCGTGGACGAATTATCATTTCCTCATCTGAGTAGATTTAATTTAACGGTGACATCTACCGTCTCTTTTTAGGCGCAATGTGTTAATTTAACAGCGCCATCTTTTGTGGCGTTGCGGACACATTGCACATGTATCGTTGCCGGTTGGAAAGTAATGCGTAGGAGGCGAGATACGTGAGGAATCGTCGATTAGCCTTGGCTGCGAGAGGACGTCCTTCCCGCAGCCATATCTCTCTCTCATAATTAATAAAGGTGCTATCTAAGACAAGAGAGTCTTTCTGTTCGACGCCTATCCACCCCCAATCCATCCGTCTAGCTATTTAATGGCTCGAAATATCGGCTCGACCATCTCGACGAGTGCTTGGGAGAGAGGAGCCACCCGAGGACTATCGGGGAATTTGATAAGATGTTAAACTAGGCGTTAAAGAACAAAATATTTGTATTTCCATCGTTAAAGTAAGCATCCGGACAGCGAGAGGTAGTTTACAGCGTACTACTAAAATTAATTGGCTTAAACAACTTCAATTTATGCTATTATTTCTTGTTCACTCATTTTCATTGGTCAAATACAATTTGAAATATATAAAGGTAACACGTTGAATTTTAAAAATGAAATTTATAAAAACCTGTCTAGATTGAAATATTATAAAAGAAACTATTATTGCATCTTGATAAAATATAAACGCTACCAATTTTTCTTAATTTTAAATAGATCTAATGGAAGATAACTAAGTAGATCTTTGAGTATCAATGACAGAAAAATTATGATGAGCAATCATTATTTTTTTAATTTTTATGATTGCTTTGCAATAAATGAAAAAAATAGGAGGATATATTTTATATATTGATTTGTATGATGAGGAAAATTTACAAATAAGGAAAAGGTGTAATTTATAAATGTATTATAAATAACATTTAGAAAAAACCATAAATTATTCAAGGTTATTTGTAGCAAAAGTATAATGATTATATGAAGCCTTTTTAGAGATGCATCTTTTTTGTTCTGCGTGGCTGGTAATTTTACAGTTTGAGTGCTATGACATATTGTTACTAAAACTCAACAGCTTCAATGCTAGAAAATGATCTTTTTAGACTATAAGAGTTTGCTTTTCTAAACTGAAAAAATCTACGAATATGTTAAAATTTCAGCCATTGTGTTGAATTAACTCAATTTTTCTCAAGGAAACTGAATACTGTGAACTGATAAAATACAATTCTTTATTTTTGAGACAGGGAAACAGAAAAAAAATGTATTGTATGCAAATTTAGTTTTATTGTTATATATGATATTTGGGTTTTTTGTATTTGGAATTAAATTTTAAAAATGATATATGGCGTGGAACACTGGTAAAAATACATCCCAGACCTGCTTTAAATATATTAGTGGGCATTTTAAACAGTACAAGGTCCACCGCTGTCAGTTGTTATTGAACTTCAGTCAAGGCGGTAGTGTTGTATCAAGCAAATATACCTTAAATAAAAATGAATCAAAGGTACTGAAAAGTGATCTTACTAATTTTCTTGGCTTGTTTTTGGCTCATTTTTCAGTTAAAAATATAATATTAATTTACTTTTTGCACGATTTCTTTATTGCAAGCATTTAAAATTGATGTTATAACATATTCGAGTTTAAACATTGTTTACTTAAATGCGACCTAAATTGCATGCTTTAAAAACATTTTAAAGCAGCATTTCCTAACTAATAAATGCCATTGACATTTTAATTCTGATTTTAGTAGAAAAAATATTTAGATTATGTATCTGGAAATGCTATTATATGGTGAAAATAATTTTGACCAAAACTAGTTCTTGTTGGCATATGGCTAAAACTGCCATAAAATTAGATTGATCCAATAGTCTCAAACAACCAAATACATTTCGCAATTTTTTCCGCATACATTTAACAAAGAATACATTGCAAAATTCTATTGCCAAATAATGATTAATAAATGGTTGTATTTTCATCGTGTATATTATTTTTTTCAGTAATTTTAATGAATTAGATGTAGAATACCAGAAAACATTATTTGGTATTACTAATGACGATTTTATATATAACCTAAATGAAGCAAACGTGACTGAAAATATGGTCGAAGAAAGTCTGGATTTAATTTGGGATTGGTATAAAAAACAACCTCATTTGCCAGAAAATGCATTAAGTAAGAAGTATTTTTTTAAATTTTGCCAATTATTTTTTAGATTAATTTTGCTTAAAAACATATTGATATATTTTTCAGCACACGACTCTATCGCTCGATTTTTTGGAGGCTCAGCATTTAGCATCGAAAAGACAAAAACGAAAATCGATTCATATTTCACTATGAGAACATTAGCACCTGAAATATTAGCGGATAGAGATCCATGTTCACCCGAAATGAATAATTCTTTGACATGCTTGAACTTTGCTTATATACCTAGATTGACCCCGGAACGCCATAGAGTTTTAATAATGCAGTGAGTTAGTTGAAGCAAACTACTTTTTTCTATTTAACTTACTAATATATATATATATGGTTCACGTTTTTCCAGATATAAGAATGGTGATATGGAAAATTATAATGCATCTTATTCTTTCAAGTATGCCTTAATGATGGGTGAATTGCGAATGAGATATGAGGTATGTAGTGGTGATCAATACATATTGGATATGGCTAAGGTTCAATTTGGTCATATTCTGAAAACATCCCCAGCTATTTTGAAAAAAATGTTATACATTTTGCAGGTAAGGCCTATTTTCATAAATAATTTCTCATTTTTAATATTATAACGCATCACTCAATAAGTTCGTAGGATAACTAAATAACAACTGTAACAACGGACAAAATTTAATATATTACGGACGTAATCCCTTTCAAGAATGATATAACAGTTGATTTTTAGCCTTAAGTTTCGGCAATAACTTCTTAAATGGAGCCAAACCTTTTTCTCTGGAGCATCCTTTTTAGATTCGCAATCAAGTAGAAGTCATTAAGAGCCAAATTAGGAGAATACAGTTAATAAAAAATAAATAAATTCAAAGTGCACTTTTGCCATTGTTGAAAACGATTTGTGAAAGGATGCATTGCTTTGGTAAATGAGCACTTTTTCTTCTTCTTTTTGGGGTCATTGGTTTTTTAAATTTCTTACATCAAACGTATCAATAACGTTATATAATATTCGTTATGATGGTTCTACTTTATTCATGATAATCGATTAATAAAATACCAAGCGCATATTTTTCTGTTTTCTAATATTTTAGCATATGTTAGTATAATTGCATTACTAATGCGCGGAATTATTAGGAGGACTCATTAATAATCATTTTTTTTAAAATTAAAACGATAAAAAATTGTTACGATTTTATTTAAATTATTCAATCAATTTTATAATTTCCATTATTATTTATAACTCTTTGCCATCTTTCAGGCAAAGTTTCAATCTCTCTTTTATAAAAAGAGGCTGATTTTGACGAAAAATAGCTATTTAGGTTAATTTCAACTTCATTTACATTTCAAAACGTCTTATTTTCAATGAAATACCTAGAACTTTGAATAAATAATAATCAGACGGCGCAATATATGATAAATACGGTGGATGAGATAGGAGTTCCCTAATTTTTTCCTGGGTTATTTTAGCTGCATGGGGTCTGGAATTATAATGATGCAATATCACGCCTTTTCAGTTGTCGAAAACACCACAATTCTTAGATGTCTGTGTTGCGTTATAACCCATTTTAAAGTGGAAGAGCATAAGATGACGAATATGTTCTTCTGACGGCTGTGTGTCTCACATGGTGTTGATAACGAGTTTACTTTTATCTGCTGGTGAATAAATGAGGTTTAGAGTCTACTCAATAAGATTCAATCAAATGTACAACCTCTCTAGTCCACGCGTCAGCGATAACTGATATGTAACGACACGCTCTCAAAATAATTGATTAGTTATGGGTCCCCCTAATATTTGTTAATTCAAGCATTTATATGTATAATTCTTAAAGAGAAGCTATTATTTAAAAGTTCTATTCATCTCCTTGATGTTTCCTCTTTTTCATGTTCTGAATAATAAATTTTATCTAAGTTCCTGATGGATTCTCTAAAATTTTCTTAAAAGAAATTTTATTTAAATATGGTAAATTATTGATCTTGATCGTTAAACGGTTGCACTCTATGCAAATATTGCTTTTTAGTTTTTAAAATATTGTATTAACTAGTTTGTATGCATTCTTATCATATATATTACAAGTATTATATTTATGATGAAGACAAGACTCCAAATTTTTATATTGATATACCTCCCTAAAATAGTTAGAATATATACGAGAAAGAATTTTGCAATTCTAAATTATTTACCTTGATCCTTAAATTCCTATGCCTTTTGCAGATAATTTATGCAAGTAAATTTAATGGGGAAATATTATTATAAATATCATGTATTTTTAGAATTGTTTTACATCCAAAATCAAAGGAATTCACATCTTAAATTGTCCCAGCTATGCAACTAATATTTTAAACATAGCTAAGTCAGCATTGAAGAAAAAAATCGCCGAAAGAGTCTACTTACACGATAGCTTGGATGATCTATTAAAATATGTTCCATCTAAAGTTTTACCGATAGAGTATGGAGGAACAGAATCAACATTCGAAGAAATTTCAAGTATTTTTCATTTAAATAATTTTAATTAAACTCTTAATTTTAATAAATCCAAATGAAAATATTTTTATATTTCATAGATCAATTTCTGAAAGCAATGCAATCAGATATGTGGAGACAATGGTTTATAAATGCAGATAACATTAAATCGGATGAATCAAAGAGGCCAGAACAATCAGAAGACAAGATGGGAGATTTGTTAGGGATCATGGGTTCATTCAGAAAACTTGATATAGATTAAGAATTTGATTTAAAATATAATAAAAATTTTCACATAATTATATTTAGCATTTAATATCAATCACATAATCCAATTATATTATCGATTTTTATAATTATAGAAAATAAATTAATATGATCGGCGCGCTATAATTAAGCAACCCCATACTGTATCCAAAGTAAGCGCAGCCGTTGATTGTGATATCAAATATTCGGAATGTAGATACAAATGTTAAGGTTAAATATATGATTAATTGATATTTTATATTCGTAAATATTCACTATGAATTTTTATCAATAAAAATCACAACTATAATAAAGTGAGGTATTTTAAAACTGTGGTGTTTCTTTTTGCAATTTATTGATTTATAACTTTATAATTAGAATTTGGAGATGTTAATGGAAACCCGATTTCTTTTACCTAAATAAGCAACTATTTTCTGTAATTTAGATATCATAAAAAGGTGTACATGTAATAGTTTGGAAAAGTTGAGAAATAAATAATAAAATATTATTTATTATAATATAAAAGATGATGCCTTATACATGACAACATATCCAAAAACTTTTTTTTCGTAAACTTTAAAAAGTGTATATAAAGAAAATCAACGATGATATTTTGAAATTTGGAAAATCTTGTCATTTATTAGGAGATAGAAGTACCATACGGAAAAACAAAATATATTGTGTGTGTCCAAAAAACTCTAATAAACACAAACGTTTCCCGTTAGTATAACATCTCACTCAATAAGCTTTAAAAAATTCGATAATTAGCAATTGTCTACTTTAATCTTTAATAATTCTATCTTGAATTTTAAACATCTTTACATTAAAGGATAATTTTCTATTGAAAAGCATCAGATTTAATAGTCAATTCTATGCCTTCATTATTTGTTTTTAATATGAAACATGTAGCTATTTTGCTGTTTTCTGAGTCATTAATTGTGGTAGATTCATTTAATATTTCGACTAACTCGTCTTCGTTCAACGTACGATCCTTCCATGTTTCTTGGATGTCATGAATATTCATGTCATCAAACCTTCTCCACCAATGTCACGACAAATGTTTATTGTCCTTTGGTATTTATCTTCTATTGATGGTAAAACATATTCTTTAGAGATTATTTATGGTCTCAGCTTTTTCCAGTAAAAAATTAAAGTGGATTGTTTTATTTAATAACGATACAATTTTGTTGTATATAATCTTGATATAAGAGGTTCGAGTGTAGTTGCATACTTATATACTATTTTTACTATATATAAAATAAAAATGGAAGCAATTATTGAAAAAAATATAAATAATGATATGTCAGATGTGCTGAGTGCTGCTGATCAATAATTAATTAGATGTGCCGAATAAATGGAAGTGGTTGTGATTAGGACTTTCATATTTGGGAACTCCTCTTTTTTATTATGTAATTTTTATGTATTAAAATTTGTATAACGTGTTCGTTCTGCAGGAGATCCTGTTTATGTCACTAGTTTTATTTTTTAAGATTTAAGACAAGAAATGCTCAAGTCGACAGTAGTTCGAAGTGCTGTCGCAAGGTGTTAATGAAAAGCTCTGGACAGATTTAAGAATTGAAATGAAATGACGTGTGACTGAAGTAAAATCTGGAATATATCTGTAGGAATTTTATGTTAGGAGTGTATGGGAAGGGAATCGGAGAGAGTATCGGAATACTTTCTAGATGATATAAACGACACGAGTCTACATAAAAATGACATCAGACAGATATCATTTTTAATGATGACCAAGTCATCGATTCAAACAATATGAATGGATTGAAAAACAAATATTCTCTGGACGATGTTTAAAAGAGGAAACCTATGATCTTAATGACGTACATTTCGATGTCAAATGGATCGATGTCTTTGTTTTGGTGTTTATCTTGTCCTAATTAAGAATTTAAGTTTATAATACGGTAATAATGAATTACACTGATAGTAAAAAAATAAATTTTATATTCAACCAGATTTTTAGTTTCAACACAATTTTGATTTGAAAACCAGGTTTTCAAACCCGGTTTTTGAAAACCGAAAGGCTCTAGTTGTGATGATCATGTAGAGTAGCGGTTCTTAAACTTATGTACTCCGCGGACCCCTTATTGAGCTAATTTTTTTTGGGGAACCTTTTTTGAAGATTTATTCTTTTTGAACCCCTTCCCAACCCTAGATGTTTTAAGTTTTCGAATTCTGACATTCTGCCCTCTATATGCGCGGTTTCCTATTACGATTTCACTTTTTATACGATATTTATGCAAATAACGTCCTAGTTTTTCAATTAATGGTTGGTATTTTAACTACAATTTCTGATAATGGCTCCGCGGACCCTAATTTATATACATTTTATACATTTTTCGATAGAATTGCCAATTACTGGTCAAGCAACGCCGTGATATAAATGTCATTTTCCTCACAAACAATGCCAAGAAATTAATTTATGAAATTGCTAACGTTCTTACACTTCTCAAGTATATACGGGAATAGTACAAAAGTAGCCAAATAATTGTTTGCTGATAAGTTTAGAAAATTCGGTACGATTCGATTAAATCAAGGCCTCCCATATACTTTAAAATAATGCATTCTCAAACTAGGAAAAACGTCATTTCGTATCAAACAACAGGTTTAAATATAAAATAAAAAAATAAAAAATATGTGCGAACGATATTAATGACACATGACGTATATACGTTCAATAAGCATTTGGATTTTCCAAAAATCAATCCTGATTGTATCTTAGATTATAATAAAATATGAAAAGTGTTGATCATGATGATCAATTCTTTTCAGATTACTCTATTTACCGAAATATACGAAAATGGGCAAGATAATTGTGTTTTTTAAATTTAATTATGCAATGTTTAAATCACACATTATAACAAACTAAATCCTTTTTAATAATAGATTTAAATATAGCCAAAGCTTGGATTAACCCAGAAGATGATTTCAAAGTCAGTTGGATAAGAAATTACAGCAGGATATTCAATTAACAATTTACTGGAAAGACTAAATAGTAATAAAACTAATTGCTTTTACGTTACAAACTGGGAAAAGTTTTGAAGCTTGTCATTCAAATAATTATTTTTACTAAAAATATTAGACATTTGTAGTGTAAAACTTTTCCCAGCTTGTAACGTACAAAGCTGTTAGCTTTATTACTATGTAGTCTTTCCAGTGAATTTTCAATTGAATATCCTGCTGTAATTTCTTATCCAATTGACTTTGAAATCCTCCTCTGGGTCAATCCAAGCTTTGGCTATATTTAAATCTATTTTTTAGAAGGATTTAGTTTGTCTTAAAGTGTGATTTAAACATTGCATAATTAAATAAAAAGAACACAATTATTTTGCCCATTCTCGTATCTTTCGGTAAATAGAGTGATATGAAAAGTATTGATCTGCACGATCAACACTTTTCATATTTTATTATAATCTAAGATACAATCAGGACTGATTTTTGGAAAATCCTAATGTTTATTGAACGTATATACGTCATGTGTCATTAATATCGTTCGCACATATTTTTTGATTCGAATTTTATGTTAAAACCTGTTATTTGATACGAAATGACGTTTTTCCCACTTTGAGAATGCATTATTGTAAAGTATATGGGAAGCATTGATTTAATCGAATCGTACCGCATGTTCAAAATATATTAGCAAACAGTTCTTTGGCTACTTTTGTAATATATGGTGAAGATCGACACCGTATTCCCACATTTTTTGTGAGAATAGTCTGACGGTAAAAAGTTGGTCTACAGTAGACCTGCTGGATGATGTGTGACAGCCGTCTAATAAGAACTCTTGAAAACAATTTATAAGTTATATTTAGAAGATTCTTGTAGCTATAGCACGGTAGCATATTCCCCTTATTATGAATGGGGCATACTACGGCCATCTTCACCCAGAAGACATTACCTAGCTCTGCCATATTGCCAGAACAAACCCTTACTTATATACTATAATACATTGATGTGATTTGTATTTATATTATTATATTGCGGAAGAATACAAAAATTCTGAACCCCGTATCTATTATATTTCATATCGATATTGCCATTATTAGAGTTAAGTGTATCACCGGTAGGGAAAGGTAACAACTTGAAAAACATATATGTACTTTATATATGTATATATGTATTAGATAGTTACTGACCTAGGCGACATCTAAGATCGCCAATTAGTAGTTAAGCCACTGTTTCCAAGCGTCCAGATTTTGGCGAGAATGTCTCGATTCAGTTCCAACGACGCTATATCGGACTTTTTTATATTTCGTTGGAAGCAATCATGAGGAAGGATGGCAGATAAGGACACACGAACTTATGGGAAGATGATAAAATATAACTAGCCTTTGCTGATGACATCGACGTTGTGACGAAATCGAAGTTGAAGGCCTTGGCGGAGGTTACGTCTGTTGACGAAGCTGATTTAATCTTAGCAAAAGATGATAAGTCTTTTTTTACTATTCATTACCATTAAATTAATGTTTAAACTCTTTAACAAATTACGACTATCTTGGAGTTATTGCATCAAACTTATAATTAAGTGAACCATGAGGTAAAAAGGCAATTTTAAATTATTGGTCAACATTTTTTTATACTATTGCCATTCAAAGACACATTATTCAATTTCATCTGCTTTTGAAAGTATTCAAAGTGATGCAACACATGTTTTTTTTAAGCATCGATACGAGGTTCTTGGATGATATATTATATAATATATTCTAATGGAAGCACTATATACATGATAGAATTTTATATGATATGGCAAATGTATGTTATCTTGAAGACATTGATAATAATGAGTAAGAAGTATATCTCTACTTCATTAGAATCTGCCAACATTTCTCTGAGTCAAAGAACGTTGAACGAAAGCCTTTGCAAATTTATTGCTAAATTCACAATGATTTTAAATCCTTTTTGTATTATGTTAATAATAAGGAAAAAAATCTTCATTTTTCTCTTAAAAACAATGATTTGTATTATATATATTATTCATCGGGAAATGTTTCGATTGTTGCTTTTTATTCAAATTCCATTTATTTGCATTTTAGATGAAAAACATTTTAATAAGTCAATTTTTAAAAGAAATCTAACTCTAAAATGCCCATGGCTCTTAGAATATATATTATTATATTATATAAAGTTTTCTATATAATATTGTTGTAAAATGTGAATTTCTATGATTCATAATAACTCAATTATCGATTAGACGTGAGTTTCACTCTACGGTGCGGTAAAAACTCAGGGAGGCGGGGTCAACCATATGTCCGTAGGTAATAATCTAACCCCTGGGGTAACTATGTAGAATTGAGGTGGGATAAAGTAGCCTCGTCAGTTTGCTCATCAAACGCTGCTGGGATAGCCCAACTAACTTTAGTTGAGAGCGCAGCTTACCTTGTGTTGCGCATTCGTAATGTTGAATGTGTGACTGTCGATTACAGAAGGTAAAGGAGGAATTTGTGCGAAAGGCGAATAAAGTTACGAATCAGCACTGGCGTTTGACAATCTAAGGATTTTCCAAATGAAATCGTTATTTTGTATGAATGTGCAATTTAGACAGTAACCTAAAGTTTAAGAATTGTCTCAGAATGATCTGTAATATCGGCTTATCGACTAATCAACACCAAATCCGCATCAGTCAAAGTTACCTTCTATTAGTGAAGTATTAAGTTTATGTTGTAATACTACAACTGTAAACACTGGCTTGAGAAATGGAGCTTGGGTTCTTCTGAAGTAGAAATTTGAAAAAAAAATCCATTGCCTAGCTTTTCGCCATCATGTAGTGGTAATTATATTAGAAGCTGTTGTGAGTCAATCGTTCCATTATTTACTTGGGAGGAATTCCTGAAAAGAGATGTTTCATTTAGGAAGCCTGTTGATCTTCACCGAGCTATGTGCTACTTGATTTTTTAAAAAAATAAACATCAGTTTAAACTGACAAAAAAGGAAAACGAAAGCAGCAGAACATCACCAAAAAAACTATAGAAGACTTTGTGACTAGCAATTCCTTACGATTTTTCCAGATATTTGATATCTCATCACAGTTTTTGAATAAAAACGTTTGAAGCTTGGAAAGATGACTCTAATTTTAAGGCTGGAAAGAAAATGGTCCATTCTATGCGGGTAGTAAATGATATTGCTGAGCATGATGTTGCCTTAATGAAGGAATATAATAAATTGATGATAATCGACGAAGAGTAAAAGCAATATTTGCTTGCTTTAAAGAAAGAAATATCTTGATACAAAAATTCAACGCTTGTATACAGAATATTTATGATTTTAGTATTAAAAGAGTATCCTTATTTATAATTTTACATGTAAATGTTTTATAATAATAAATACAAGTTAGTGAATAAAACAATGTTTTAATTTTTTAAATGAAAATTCAAATTTTGGTAGCAACCCTTAAATATTATTTTGAAAAATTAAAAAAAAAATTAGGGTGGAAAAATAAATGAGATGTTAACCGGTCGAATATTTGAAAAAAAAATTTTTCGACCCAAATAAGAACCAGCCTAATCTGTAAGCTTAAAAAATAGTATAAAGATATAATATCTATCAATGACTCGACAATATTTTTTTACATTTGCTAAAATAATATTATGACATATCATAAGGTGAACAAGAGTATTTATTTATTTAGACACAATGCAAAAAATAACAATATGAGATTATAAGTAATGATATGAGCAGAAAATGAGGATTGGAAAGAAAATATAATTATATCATATGAATGAAAAAGAAATGAGTTCATAACACTTTCATGACATTTTCATTTTCTTATATGGTTGTGCCCCGATATTTTGTTTAATATTATTCTTGTAATTTCATAAAATATGATATTATTGTATACCTAATTTTCATATGGGCGTTTGATGGTTGAGTTTTGACATTTTGAATGACGTCTAACAATGACTATTAATATTCCAACCCGTCCGTTTTCAATTTTGTGTTTGACTCTTCAGTTGTTATTTGCCTTTTGAATCGAATACATTCATTCCTTTGCCAATAAAGCTAACTTTGTATTATATGTACGATTCGGTAAGTATAATTTCGTTGATATAATTTAGCATATTATAATACATTTAAGGTTTAATTTGTATACGTATGTTTAATGTTTAATAGAATAATTTAATTGCACATTTTAATCGAAAATAAGTTTATAAGGGTCCAAAAACGTATTTGCAATAATTATTTCGTTATAATTTTTATATTTATAAGCGAATAAAACAAAACGATCAAAAAATTTTTTTTCAGATCATTGCAAGATGGAGCCTGATTTGGGGATGAACAAGATTTTGAATACAACCGATGATCACCTAAATAGTATCTTAAAAGCGGCCAATATAACATTGTCGCAGGCTGAACAATCTTCGGAAGTATTTATTGATTGGTGCCATAAACAACCACATTTTTCAAAAGATATCCTAAGTAAAAAAAAATATATCTTAGTTAAAATAACTACGATATAACAACAAATAACGATTTTAATACATTATCAATATTCGCGTTTTGTATTTATATTTTTTAAATATGCTTTACCACACCTCAAATGTATTGAATCATCGATGATGTTTGTTCAAGCTTAAGATATTAGTTTTTAAAAGTCTGTCAGCAAGTTAAAACATATTAAGTCTGTCAGATTGAATCTTTTATGAAGTGGCACGGACACTTAATAAAAGCTTCTTTTCACTTCTAATATTTTCATTTTAATTTCATATTACTTTTATATTTTTGCAAAACTGACAACTATTAAAAATACCAAAAATGGTTAAAAACACTGTTATAAATGAGTTTGAAAGTAGTGACGATAGTATGTATCAGATTTTTGATAAAATACATCTGAAGTCTCGGCTTTTTTAAAATCCCGGGGTTCAAGACATGATAATTTCAAAGTCCCGGAACTCGGGTAAATATAATATTTATAAATGTTACATATGTATGTATATGTAAGTTAAAATAACCATCTTGTTTTATCTTTCTGAATTATCATTTTCGAGTCGCTTTCTTCAATGTTTTGTTCATCTTCATTGAAATAATCTAAATCTTCTTCTATTTCATTTTTTTCTATTTCTGTTTGATAAGTTTTCCGGTACAATTTTTTAATTACAGCTAAATGTATAGCATGATTTATACAAAGTTCATTGACGACGGGACTTTCACGTCCAAATTTTTTCATCACATTAGCACCTTCAGTCGTTGTTGCTACTATTTCACATTCAAAAACAATTCTAAATTCACTCATCTGAGTTTCAACAATTTTACGAATTTCAAAAGAATCACATTTTCCTGAAATTTAAACAAGTCCTAGATTCAATATATCGTTTTCAGAGTACTATAATATTAAAATATCTCTTATTTTTCATGTTCGTCCACTCATCTATTGTCGGGTTAAAACGAGCATTTACCTCTTTTAAGCCTTTTATATTGGAAATTACTTCACTTATTTATTTTTCGTAAAATTTTAAGATCAATCTCATTATGTTGGATTGATTTTTAGGTAATGATAACCCTATTAGTGTACCATATTTACGAATGGAATCACTATTCCTAATCCCTCTTATGGAAAAATCATCCAGCGCAGGTAGCTGGGCAACGATTTTTGAAAGGGTTTTCCTCTTCACAAATTTTATTATTGGTGGTTGGAGTATTTTAATTCTTTTCGCACTGTTTGAACATTCCACATCGGTGATAACATCTTCGGTGTTTTTATTTAAAAAAATCCGATTTGCCCTTTCAAGATATTTCGCTAGTGTAGTTCTGTTTGACCCTTAACGTGTGATTTGTTTTGGACAGTGAATGCTTTGGGCTAACTCCTTTTTTGTAGTTTTTTTGTAATGTTTCCCCACTTCAATTGACTTATTTACATTACGGACTACAATAATGATAATATATGTATATATATATAACAAAATGATACTACTTTTTTAACGCGAGATATATAAAATAAATTATAATACCTTTGAAAATTTTACTGGACATTTTTATATTAAAATCAATTAGTCACCCGTCAGAGAGCAGACACAAGAAGAGCACTAACTAGCTCCAAGTTAGGAGATTAACTGATATTTTATTTACAAAGCATTGATCTTTCATTTACTCCTGAATTTGTTGGTATTACCTAGAAACACTTGGAGCAAGCATTCGTTCCATTGTTCTTGGAATTCTAGAATCTCATACAATATCTGTTGGGCGCAGACGTGTTGCATTTTATTTATGACTTGTACCTTGTTATACCTGCTTTCATTCAATACAAATCAGACATTTCGACGAATTTCGAGGATTTAGGGGACATATAATAAGAATCCGTTTAATATTTCAGGTGAAGCGCTATTGAATAGGTTTCTTGGAGCCTGTAAATTTAGAGTAGAAGAGGCAAAAGAAAGGATTGAGAATTTTTTAACAATGAGAGAATCAATTCCTGAGGTATTTACTAATCGCAATCCTCGTAGTGCTGAATTAATACAATCCATGAAGGAAGTTGAATGGATTATTATGCCTTACTTAACAGAAGACTGCTATAGAGTTACTATTATACGGTAACACTATACAATTGGTGAATTTATAAAGATAAGACAAATTTTTACATTCGATTGTTTTTGTAGATATAAGGAGTGCGACGCAAATTTATTTAATGGAATAAATAATTTCAAGCTTGGAATGATGATTGCTGATATGAGAATGCATTGCGAAATGTGTCTCGGCGATATCTTTGTATTGGATTATGAAAATTTTAAGCTGGGACAAGCACTTAAAGTGCCATTGACCATAATCAAACAGTTTACATATATTACAATGGTAAACATATATTTTTTAAATTATTCTATGATTTCTTAAGGTTCGAACTATGCACAGTCAAATAAATAAGTGTAACTGTTGATGCTCAGTATTTCTTTTATAAATTGCATGATATTAATTTAAGGCTTTATACATGATTTTTCGTGTTTCGTAGAATTGCTATCCCACCAGAGTTAAAGCAGTGCATTATTTAAATATTCATAGCTATGTCCAAAAGTTTGTTAACATTATAAAATCAACTCTGAAGAAGAAAATTGCTGACAGAATACACTATCATAATTCAATAGAAGAATTGCACAAGTTTATTCCATTGAAATATTTACCAGCTGAATACGGAGGAACGACGTCGACCTGTACTGAATTAAATGGTAACTACAATATATATATGAAGATTATATTATATAGTTATATTCATATGCTTTTTGCAATATATTTGCAAAAAATAATAAAAACATGAAATTTCAACGTTCACTCACATAATATATAAGTATTAATGTATTCTTCCTTAGTGAAAATTAATATTAAGTCATGACTTTGAATAGATTTTCATACATTTTCCTGTTTTTTGTGTTAATAGGCAATCTGAAAAATGCAATTCAGTCGGATTATTGGACAAAATGGTTCATGGAATCTGATTGTATGAAAACAGATGAATCGAGAAGACCACATAAGACACCTGATAAAGCTAGTGAACTGACCGGGATCGTAGGCTCATTCAGAAAATTGGATATCGATTAAAATTATCTTGTAGTGTATATACATATATTATCAGCAATGTAATATTTATCTTGATTTTACATTTTATTGAGCTTATAAACCAGTTACATCGCTTTGTATGACTTTTGATAAAAATAAGTATTCTTAAACTGTATAATGGACGATTTTATGTACTCTTAATAATAAAATATGTTCAAGAAAATAGCAGTTTTAAGGATAATTTTGTACCACCTTCTCATATTATAAAACTGTCCTTACCACAAAACATGACCAGATTTAATATTACTGAAAAACGCGTTAATTGCGTTGATGGGCAAAATATCTGTTGTTCAGATGATAAAGCAATCATCGGATTAAAGGTGAGTGGATGTTTGTCGCATATCAAGTATTAATACTACCCGTTTTTATAATTTTAATTTAAAAGAGGCTACTTGGGAATTCACAGAGGAATCTCTTGAGTATCAATGATCGAGAAAGTTAAAATTAAAATGATTCATTAGTGAAAAATAGTATGATTTTTATTATGATGATTACTTTGGAATGAACACAAAAATTTGACGATATATTTTCTATATAAAAAGATGTTTTGAATTCATACACTGATTTGTATGATGCGGAAAAAATACAAATAAGGAAAAAGTATATAAAATGTTTACAAAAAAAAAATTGAAAAGAGCATAAATTATTCAAGCTTATTAGAAGTATAACGACAATATTTATATGGAGACTATTTAGAGTTCGGGTTTTTTTGCTCTGCATATAAGGTGACAAATCATGTAAATGTGGTAATACATAAAGTAAAAAAAGTCATGAATGATTTTTTCAGGATAAATTTTATATATAAAAATATTTCAGATAAAACCAAAATTGCAAAATTACGTCAAACAATAATTGCGCACTGTAATTTAACATCTTTTTACAGCGAAATATCACTGCTTCTTAGTCAAATTCAACTGGTTTTATGCTAAAAAACTATAGATCTTTTCTAAAGCATAATATAAGAATTTGCGTTCTTAAGCTGAAACAAAATTTCTTGTGCGAAAAAATAATCTGCGTATATCCCAATTGCAACCATTGTATTGAAAATAATAATTTTTTCTTAAGGAAACTGGGTAGTGTGAACGAATAAAACGCCACTATTTATTTTTGACACTAGGAAATGAAATAATGTATTGTATGCAAATGTATTGTATTGTCTTATTAATAAAGTATTGTAAACGATATTTGGGTGTTTTTCATGTTTAGTAATAAATCGTGAAAATGATCTATGGCTTGGATTTTCCAATACTAGTAGAAATGCGTCCCAAACTTGTTGTAAATATAATATTTAAAACAGTAGAAAGTCTACAGCTGTCAGTTGTTATTGAACCTCAGTCTTAGTGGCAGTGTGCTAAGCAAATATACTTTAAAAATATGGATAAAAGGTTTGCCTTAAGTGGTCTTGCTCATTTTCTTAGCTTTTTTTTTACATATTGTCAGTTATACAATGAATATCAATTTACATTACTTTTTGGACGATTTATTTGTTTTAAGCATTTCGAAATGACGTATCCATTTCGTGTTTAAAAACATGTTCAAGGCAACTCAAATTGAATGCTTAAAGCAGTATTTCCTATTAAATCCTGTTTTAATCATAACAAAAAACATTTCGATTATGTATTTCGAAACTATCATGTGGTGCAAATAATTTTGATGAAAACTAGTTCTTGTTGGCATATGACTAAAACTGCCATAAAATCAGATTGATACAAGAGTCTCACAAACACCGAATACATTTTGCAGTTTTCCCCACATACATTTAAAAGCGAATGTTTTGCAAACATTTATTACAAAAAAATGCATACTAAAACGGTTGCATCTAAAAAGATATACAGAGGAGAATATGATCCTTTTATTTGTTCGTATAGCAGTAGGCATACAAACATTATGAAAAAAATATCATAAAAGGTTTTGATAAAAATCGTACATCGGCAACATAACCCTTCGCGCTCGAAGACTTTCTTATTTGAGTAAAATAGCATAAAGTATTGCAATTCGAAGTTTGAGATTTGGTGCACAAAACAATATATTAATGCAATTTATAAAAGGTCATCTGAATGCAACGCCTAAATGTCAACACTGTATAATCTTGACATCTTGACTGTATAAACGTGACATCTTTTCAAATCACTTAAGCCGTTTCACAATTCGAATATGATGCTGAAAATGCTGTTACTGTGAATGTTGAACAATAATAATCAAAATTGAGTGACTTTTTACGGCTAGAATGAAATCATAAAGATGTATCTGATGTGTATTTCTAGCAAGACAAAATATTATAATTTCACTATGAATACGAATGAAAAAGGAAAATACTACGATGCTTCTTTAATCTGTCTACCCATCCCAATAATATATAATTTTATGCATTTTTTAATCATGAAATCCATTCACTATGCATAATATTTTTTCCAGTGATTTTAATAAATTGGATGTAGTACACCAGAAAACATTATTTGACGTTACTAATGATGATATTGTATACAACCTAAATGAAGCAAACGTGACTGAAAATATGGTAAAAGAGAGCCTGGAATCAATTTGGGACTGGTATAAAAAACAACCTCATTTACCGGAAAATGCATTAAGTAATAAGTATTTTTAAATTTTTCCTAATTTTTTTAAGATGTATTTTTCTTAAAAACATATTAATATATTTTTTAGCAAATGATTCAATCATAAGATTTTTTGGGGGCTCAGGATTTAGTATCGAAAAGACAAAAACGAAAATCGATTCTTACTTCACTATGAGAACATTAGCACCTGAAATATTAACAAATAGAGATCCATGTTCATCTGAAATATTGGATACTTTTACATGTTTAAAATTTGCTTATTTACCTAGATTGACCCCAGAACGCTATAGAGTTTTTATAATGCAGTGAGTTGCTTAAAACAAACTACTCTTTTCCATTTAACTTACTATAATAATAGATACCGTATTTTTTCCAGATATAAGAATGGTGATACGGCAAATTATAACGCAACTTATTCTTTCAAGTATAGTATAATGATGGGTGAATTGCGTATGAGATATGAGGTATGTAGTGGTGATCGATATATTGTGGATATGGCTCATATTCAGTTTGGTCATATTCTGAAAACATCCCCAGCTATTCTGAAAAAAATGTTATACGTTATACAGGTAAGATTTGAAAAATAGTTTCTCATATTTAATTTAAAAAAAATATTAAGTGTCAAAATGTATGAAAAATGTTTTTATCTTTCTGAAAATGATCTTCGATTTTCTAATATTTTGACATATGCATGTAAAATTGCATTAATAATGAGCGTAAATACTGTTTAATTCAGGCAATTTGCATGTATAATTCCTTAGTGCAACATTTTTTAAATAAAAATAATCGCCATTGTTGGTTTTCTGAATATATACGAGAAGATATTTTGCAGTTCCGTTAGATTCTTGTGCCTTTTGCAGATACTTTATGCAAGTAAATTTACTGAAGAAATATTATTATACAAATCATGTATTTTTAGAATTGTTTTACAACCAAAATCAAAGGAATTCACATCTTAAATTGTCCCAGCTATGCAACTAATATTTTAAACATAGCGAAGTCGGCAATGAAGAAAAAAATCGCCGAAAGAGTCTACTTACACGATAGCTTGGATGACCTATTAAAATATGTTCCATCTAAAGTTTTACCAATAGAGTATGGAGGAACAGAATCAACATTCGAAGAAATTTCAAGTATTTTCATTTAAATAATTTTAATCAAACCCTTAATTTTGATTAATCCAAATGAAAATATTTTTTCTGTTTCATAGATCAATTTCTGAAAGTAATGCAATCAGATATGTGGAGACAATGGTTTTTAAATGCAAATAAAATGAAATCGGATGAATCAAAGAGGTCCGCACAATCAGAAGACAAGATGGGAGATTTGTTAGGGATCATGGGATCATTCAGAAAGCTTGATATAGATTAAAACCTAAGACATTATAATCGATCTTGGATTCATTGATATGCGTTTCTGTATACATTATAACATCGTCTTTTTTATTAAATGAAATCGATTTTTTTATTGTTATAAAGTATATTTGGTGCACCATAATTATAGGACTCAAATACTGTATTTATAGTAAGAACAGCCTCTGATTGTGATATTAAATGCTTAGAATATGGGTATTTTTATAGTGATTACATTAAGAGCTCAGAGTTAGAATTTGAGTACAAGTAGGATATTATTTTTTTCTTTCTTTATTGTTCATGTAACGTAATTCGCAAACTTCAAAAGTTTATGTAAATAAATTTAAAAAATGTAATTTTGCTATTAAATCGTATTTTTAGACAAAGACGACAGTTCCTAGTATCGATTTTTTAGAAAAGGTAGAAAGTAGATATCTATTCCTTAAATAAGATTTGATCAATATATAAGCAAAAAAGTGGTCTGAACAACATTCTTAGGACGACTTACCCAGTTTACTGAGAAACGACCTTATATGATTTTCCAAGAATTATATTTTGAAGAATATTTGACTTAATATATGTATGAATATTTTGAGAGTGGCCTTTGAGATTTAATAAAAGTTGTTTGCTACTATATGTTTACATTAAAGTAACTATTAAAGAAATTCTAAATGACCATATGTAAGATGTATCGAGTGATGCTGAAAGCGGATATGATTGTGATGATCATAAAGAGCAAATTGGTATCCTCAGACAACTTCAAATTATAATTTTATGAAACCATTCAGAAGAAGATATTGACGAAATAGATGCCCGTGAATTTTTTCTTGCGAATTCTGAAAATATCGAGCAAGTTGCACCTTTATTTATGAGGAATGATTTTTTCCAATTGAATACCAACGTAAAAAGAAGTATAAAATAAGTTATATGACCCGAAAATGTGTCGATAGCACGATGCAGGGACTTAATACATTTTTCGGCTTGATAAGAAAAGCCAGAATTGCCAATTACCGGTCAACAAACGCCATGATATAAAATATATTATTCTCAAAAACAATAAATAAATAAATACATGTATGAAATTGCTAGTTCTCAAAATAAGGAAGTCAGCAACATAAGATTTTTTTCCATTCAAGCTTACCTGAAACAAAAAAGTAAAAAGATTCTTATCTGCCTGAATGTCGCTATTATATAACACTTAATCAATATTTTTATTTAAAAGTAACAAAATTGTGAGGTTTGAAAAAAAATTGGAAAAATAACCTTTTTTGGGGGTATTTTAAATGTAAAACGTAAGATAAATAAACATTTAGAACTGATTTCTTGAATCTGATTGAATATTTTGCCATAATTTTTAAAATGTCAATGTATTATATTATTATATTAAAAAAATGATTATCATGAAAAATTAGCTGTTTTTTTCCGATCATAGCGCTATAAAGATTTTTATCTATTATGATTAATATCTATATGTGTGTAAATGCGTTTGAATTTCATTATTAATAATTACATGTCTTGAGATTGGATATTAATCATAAAATTAGGTATGTGACGTTTTGAGACTATTAGAAAGAAGTTGTTAAAAAAAACCAATTTCAATTTCAAAACAAAAAAGTTCTCATAGGAGGAAAAATCCATAAGGCGGAAATGCGTCAAATTATGGAAAGTAATTAAAATAGTAAAATCCGGGAAACCATTAAATAAAATGTCATGTTTTGACTTTTTTCTACTGCTGGTGCTTTTCAAACTAATAAAATAACCCAAAGCTGTAATTGACAAAAATTAAAGGTTTCCAATACATCCATTCTATTTGAAATAATTGAAAAAGATTTTGAAGAGAAAAAATATAGTTTGTTTAATATTCATCTTGGACGTAGAATACGAATAATGTAGTATTACAACAATGATTGGTGCGCAAATGAAATAAATTACTACCGTACAATTACAACTGACTCCTAAAATTATACCAAGTACAGAGAAGTGTGCTTGTTAAAAAATCTAATTGGAACAAAATCAATGTACATATTAATATATTTCATTTATGGAAGGAACATGAAAAAAAGGAGAAAATGACTAGATTTAAATTAGGGATTTTCTTGGGAAAAATTCAAATTTTTTTGTATCAAACAAGTTTACTTTTTTTGCAATCTGGACTTGAAAACGAAGATTCAGGATCTAAACCACTATACCAACATAAATTAAGTGATAATATTGACAAATTTGTTAGAATTATTTAAATTAATTCACGAAGAAATGCTTTAAAGTTATATAATATTGATTGTGATCAAATTTTCATCACAATATCAAAGAATCAGCGAGTGTAATCTAAATTTAAAACTAAATTCATATATTTACAATGCTGCTGTTTTGCATCTCAAAACAAAATAATTCCCAGGCTATGGATTTTAGAAATAAGTAAATTAGTTTTGAATTTGACATTTGACAAGATAAAATCGATGTTAATTGATGCAAATGAAGTTAAATCTGGTATATCAAAGTAATCAGAACGATGCAAGATGATATGTGCTATTTAATATGGAACAAGGAGCATGCAGAAAAAAATCGCTGTAGTTGAAATAGTGTTTATTTACTTCTACAAAATATTTGAACACTTCTAACATATCAATGTCAAATTTCCGCATACATAAATGCTAAATTTTATTACTTATGGTAATAAATCGTCAAATGCCTATCAAAAAATACATCTATCGATACGTTTGCGTCAAGACGTGTTATTTTTAAATCCAGTTTTGATCTTTCATTCAAACAGACAAGTCATTTGAACCATTGGGCTGTCAATCTTACACCAGTATTGTTGAAAGAGGTATGTAAAGAGTTTTATTAATTATAGCAACATAGTCCAGTAGTGTCTATTATATTTTAATCATAAAGTAAATTGCAAATTTATTTTGTCTTAAATAATAAGCACCCTTTGATTAGTGAGTAAATTTTGTGAGTTGATTGTTTTTCTTTTTGAATTTATATGAAAAATATTTATTACTTTTTTATTATGTTCATCATCTGTTGATAAATATTTGCACTCACTATATTTTGAACTCTAAGAAAAAAAAATCGTCTAAATATTACATTTTTTAATAAGAATAAGAGTGATTCTTTGTGTTTTCGTATGTATGATCGTGAAACTTCGTTGGAAATTTATTTGAAACAGAACGAAATAATAAAACCGATCGTATATATAATGTTTGAAATGATAATTCGAATAAATAATAATATATTATTATAAAATAAGTATTAATATTCATGTTGATTCTCAGAATGAAGAGACATAAAATCACATTCAATTAATTATTAATAACGCTAATATTTCAAACTATTTTGCATGTTTTATAGCTAAGGCGCAATGGATGCTGAATATCAAAAGATATTATTTAACGCTTGCAACGATGACTTAATATACAATTTAACTTATCGAAACATCACGGAAAAAATGGTTAAGGAGGATTATAAGCTTATTTTGGAGTGGTATAAAAAACAACCTCATCTACCACCAGGTTCATTAGGTAATTATTTTTAAAACATATATTTCATTGAAAAATAGTTTTGGTAAGCGATTTTAAGGAATTTGAAAACCAATCTTTTTAGCAATAGACTTAATATCACACATGTATGTTTTTCTCAATAAAATAAAAAATGCATGTATTTTATGTGTGCATATTTGAAATATCAACTTCTTTGACATTACATGTCCTAATAACTAAACACGTACTAATAACTAAACAGGTTATAAAAGCCTGATTCGATTAGGAGAGTTAGATATATACGTCATACGCGAATAAGAACAAAAGCACTGTAGCTAATATATATTTTATGATTTATTAATAAATATCTTGATCAAATGTCAAGGATAAGTAGATTTCTGGTTTATGTAAGTTTATTTTACATGTATTTTCACATGTAAAATAAACTTACAAACTTGATTTTCATTTTAAAATGAAGAAAAAACATACAATTTTTTAAATTTAAATTTTAGAAATGGACGTATTGCATCGATTCTATGAAGGATGCGGATTTAGCGTCGAAAAGGTTAAAAAAAAGATCGACTCTTATTTTTCGATGAGATCTATCTTCCCAGAGATTTTATGCAATAGAGATCCTTTTTCTCCTGATATTCTTACGGTACTTAAGGGCTTTCATTATGGCGTAATCCCACAATTGACCTCGGAGCGACACAGAGTTTTGTTTTGTAGGCAAGTTTCACGAACTTGGCACATCTAACGAGTCCACAATATATGATTTTTTTAAAATTTTAGATGCTTGACAAGCGATACAAAGTTATATAACATTTCATTATGCTTTAAATACACTTCAATGATGGGTGAAATGCGAATGAAATATGATGTCTGTCACGGAGAACGTTTAATTATGGACATGGCAAATTTGTCATTGGCTCATGTCTTGAACACACCACTATCTGTAACAAAAAAGTGTATTTACATATTACAGGTAAGTACATAATACAAAATATAAGGGTTGAAATATATACCATCCATTGCAGCTAAAAAATATTAATATAAAATAAGCGATCCATTTATATTTTATTTAGAACTTTGACATTTTTTTAGAATTGTTATTCGATCAAAGTAGAAGGTATCCACATTCTAAATTGTCCTGGTTACGCTGTGAATTTATTCAATTTTGTGAAATCGATAATTAAGAAAAAAATTGCCGATCGAATATATTTCCAAAACAGTTTGGAAGAATTGCACCAGTTTATACCAGCAGATATATTGCCAATTGAATTTGGGGGGAAAAAATTTACATGTGAAGAATTATCAAGTAATAAGAATTCAAAAATTATATTTCTACGAATGTTAATATGCTTGTATAATTTCAGTATTAAAATTGTGGTAAAATATTATTGTTTCCTAATCAACCATATAAATATCGTGTACACTGATAATTTCGTTTCTCCAATGATATACACTCGGGTTTCATATAACACGGTTATATGGTTCCGCAAAAATATCGTGTAATACAAATCCATGTTATACAAGGTTTGAGGTTTATACAAAATTAGGGTTTGCGTTCCAAAAAAAACATTGAAGATAGTTTATATAAGTTTGTACTTTATTTTTTAAATGCAACCTTAAATTCTGTTTATTTTTATATAGTTTTAATTATATTAAAACGGGTATCCGATCGCGTTTTTTACGTATTTATTGGGTTAGTGAAATTATTATTCCACATGCTTAATCTTACTTGATAGTCGTTTTACTTTTTGAATTTTGTACAATGTATTGCAGATCGACTTCTCAAAATAATGCAGTCTGATTTATGGAAGCAGCGATTTATAGATTCGGATAATACTAAATCAGATGAATCGAGGAGACCTGAAATATCAGACGATAGAGTTGCCGATTTACTTGGAATAATGGGAACTTTTAGAAAATTGGAAATCGATTGAAGCTGTAAAGTAATGTAATGTTAGCAAAATAAACCAAATATTCTTAATAATTTGGCTTTGTTGCATTAAATAATTTTAAAGATAAAATTTTATTATTAATCGTTTTAAAGAAATTATGCATGCTATTGAATATCCAGCGCATGCATGTGATAGAAAGGGTTGATGCGGCCGACGGCATATGTTAGAGTGAGTTCCCAATTTTTGTAATTATTTGGACAGATGCTCAATACCACGTTTCTTTCAAGGATTTTTTAAAAATTAGTTACTAAAGGCAAATGCATATGCTAGAATAAACACCAAGAGTCATGATTATAAACCAATAGATTAATTTAAAACATTGACACTGTTACCAATAACTTTGTTATTTGTATTGATAAAATGTTACAAAAATATAGAATGTATTTAAATTATCATAAAATGCTATGTGAAAATATTAATCTGTGCAGATTCAATTCACTAAATAAACAGTGACATCTTGCGATGCAATGTGTCAATTTTACAGTGACATCTACTGTGGTGCTGCAGAAACATTGCGTCTGAAACAACGACATCTAGCCCTTATTGCCTTGACTGTAGGAAGACGTCCTTTCCGCGGCTAGCTCTCTCTTTCTTCTCTCGCTTCGTTAATAAAGAAAACAGTTACGAGGTTATTTCTATTTGTATTCGACCACCTTTATCTCACCTCTCGGCTCCATTATGAACCAATAGTAGAACGAACCCACGTGCGAAAGCAGCTTTCTTGGAGAATACGTGGGAGCGGGGAGTGACCCGAGGACTCTGCCCCGAAAGCGTCCCTGCCCCACATTACTGATGGAATATTTATTGATGAGACGAAAAAATGAAAGATTAGTTATTGTAATTTAAGCATAACATAAAATAAGTTATATAGAAGAGAAGAATAATGCAACCATTCCTTAAATTACGCTGCTGATTTATTTCATAAGGACCTCCCTAACTCCCAAAAAAAAAAAATGCCTAAATTTCTCGCTATCTTACAGGTAACGTTTCAATTCCATTACTGTAGAAAGATACTGATTTCATTAAAAAATTT
Source organism: Stenopsyche tienmushanensis (assembly GCA_008973525.1). Lineage (NCBI taxonomy): Eukaryota > Metazoa > Arthropoda > Insecta > Trichoptera > Stenopsychidae > Stenopsyche > Stenopsyche tienmushanensis. The sequence continues at coordinate 98,487 of WACJ01000410.1, read as the reverse complement.
CATTAAAAAAATAACTCAAAAACTAATAAATAAACTTAATTAAACCCACAAAAATGATTTTTTCTAAAGCATTGATAAATATCTAAGTATTGAACAGCTCGATCCAATTAAGCAGGTATTTATTGACGCATATTAAATCTGGTAAATCGAATAAATCAATACAGAAGAACATATCAAAGCCAAACCTAGCAAAAAATAAATTATATACAAAAAACTACGATTGAAACGTTTATGTCAAAACAAGTTATATTTAATTACTCTCAGTTTTATTCTTTCTTCCAAACAAACAAGTCTTTTGCGCCTTTGGGTTGTTAGTCCTGCACCACTGTTATTTAAAGAGGTATTTTAAAATTAAGTGGAAAATAAACTGCAAGTTCGATATAATATTGAATCACATTCATCTTGTTATATTATGTAGAAGTTGTTAAATTTGAATGCCGAATGACGACCGCCAACGCTATTACAACAGTGTAATAAAAAACAAGGATGTAAGACGTGTAATAAAAACAACATCTTATGGTTATCGGTGAATATTCTGGTTATTTGAAAAGATTTCACTATCGAATGATTTCGTGTTTAATTTTTTGTGCGAGATTTGATACGATTTAAAAGAGTAAAGATACTTAAATACTATTTTATATGTAAGATATTGCGAAAATTGTCTTCTCAAGTAGGAAAATATTCATATTGTGTGTCAAGTGATGAGTGACCACCAGGTAAAACTTTTTCAGAACATATGTTGTGGTGCATAAAATATAAATAATTTGTTTGCATTTTTTAGCATATTATAAAGCAGTGTACATTGAATTAATATTTTAATTTAATTTATTCATAAACTACATATTAACCCTTTATATTCGTATTTTTTAGGTTATGTAAAGTGTCAGAATGTATTTAGTTTTACGGATTTTACAGACTTCCTTACGCTTGAGTTTAAGTTTTGGTGTCATAATGTCAAAATACGAGTGGAAATCGAAATCCACTCGACGACATGATGTCAATTTACGAATAAAAAGGATTAAAATTCATATTCATAATGAAGATGTTTGCAAAATTATATCGAATGAATGCATATTTATCGCAAAGTATTCATAACTGGAATTATTGTGGTTTTATAGCTGGATGCAATGGGTGCAATGGATGTTGAATATCAAAAATTATTATTTAACACTTGCAACGATGACTTGGTTTACAATTTAGCCTTTCGAAACGTCACCGAAAGTATGATCGAAGAAGGCCAAAGACTTATTTTAGAATGGTATGGAAAACAACCTCACTTGCCACAAAATGCACTAGGTAATTATTTATAACAATTGCAAAAAAATCTACAAATAAATTTTATCAGCTATTGTAACTAGATTTATTTAAATTTAAAATATCAACCTTTTTGGTATTATACAAATTGGAAGGATTGTTTTAAAGCTTGGCTCGATTAGAAGAGTTACGCCATACGCTAATCAGAACACAAACATTGTTTCTAAAATATATTTTTAAATAACACTCTTTTATAGTCTTTAAAGTCATTATGACATCTATCAAAGCATGAATCATGATGTATCATAGCCGATGTCGAATATAGGGGATTTCCATAGGAGATCTTATTTGGGAAATTATTTAATGTGATGGTTTCCCGTTGCTTTCCACATGTGGTAAGTATTTAATGTGGTGGTTGAGTTTGAGTGAGTAGCGAAATTATCATTATATATAAATTAAAATTTAATTATTGTTGCAAATTCAATCACTCACTCATGGCTCTACTATATAATGACACTTAAACTAGTATTTATTTGCTGTTAAAAACTAGGGGAAAATATACTAATTTTATATTTACATTTCAGAAATGGACGTATTGTATCGATTCTATGAAGGAAGCGGATTTAGCGTCGAAAAGGTTAAAAAGAAGATCGATTCTTACTTTTCGATGAGGTCAATCTTCCCAGAGATCTTATGCAATAGAGATCCTTTTTCTCCTGATATTCTAATGGTACTAAATTGTTTTCAATATGCCATAATACCACAATTGACCCCCGAACGACACAGAATCATAATTTGCAAGTAAGCCTCAAGAATTAGACACATGTAATATTTTCAAAATATAATTATTTCTTTATTTCAGATCCTTGACAAGCGACACAAATGTATATAGCTTATTATCATGCTTTAAGTACACCTCAATGATAGGTGATCTACGAATGAAGTATGATGTTCGTAATGCAGACCATATAATTATGGATATGGAACATTTATCTTTGGGACATGTTTTGAAAACATCACCATCTTTAGCAAAAAAGTGTATTTATATAATACAGGTAGGTTAAATATACAAAGTTAAATATCAAAATTGTAATGTCAATGGCAAGTGTAAATACATTTCTGTGTATCTGGTCAAACCTCTGATAACATCACGCATGTTTTGGATAAATGTTGTTATATTTTTTGGTTTGTAAACTTTAGAAGTATAATAATCTGATTATTATATCGTAATTTTGATTGCTTTATTTTATACGAAGGCTTTAAATGAACAGTAATTTCCACGAATATAGATCAGAAAGTGATGGTCTTAATTTAAGAAAGACTCGATGCATAAACGTGATCTATTTCACGAAAATTCGGCTTGAAGAATTGAAGACATTTAAAAAATATGTAAACATGTAGAAGCCTTCTGAAAATAGTCTTAGTGGATTATAATATATTTTGAGTGCAAAAAATGAAAACAAAAGCGTTGACAAATTAAGTATAAGAAAGCGTTTGTTGTGTCAACTATTTAGATAAATCATAATTCGCATAAAGGGTGGCCAATCAAACAATCTAATACAAAAAAAATAATTTAGGTAATTTAAAGCATTAAATAACAATCAAAAGGGTGTTATGTATTGAAACATAGAAATTGATAAAGCTATGGTTTTGTAAAAGTCATGAATAGTATAAACTTTTTTGGTTTTTAATTATCGTTGATTATTCAATATTTGTAAGTTAAATTTAAAAATGTATGGATTTTTTTTAGAATTGTTATCCAATCAAAATGGAAGGTATTCACATTTTGAATTGTCCTGGTTATGCTGTGAATTTATTCAATTTCGCAAAATCGACACTCAAGAAAAAAATTGCTGATCGAATGCATTTCCACAGTAGTTTGGAAGAACTCCATAAGTTCATACCAGCGAAAATATTACCTATTGAATATGGGGGGCAAAATTCCACATGCAAAGAATTATCAGGTAAAGAGAACTCAAAAACTAGCTGCAGAATTTTCTTACGCTTTTTATCATTTTAGAAATGTGAGCTATTATTGTATTCTTATTAAAGTAATGATCGCTCCATTTGCTGCGTTTTACTATGACAGATAGTAATTTTACTCCATGAATTTATTGCAGATCAAGTCTTCAAAGTATTGCAGTCTGATTTATGGAAGCAGCGTTTTTTAGATTCAGACAATTTCAAATCAGATGAATCGAAAAGACTTGAAAAATCCGACGATAAATGTGGCGATTTGCTTGGAATAATGGGAACATTTAGAAAATTGGAAATTGATTAAATTTAAAAAAAAGTAATGCTATTACTATGTAATTTATATTGCGAAAAAAATAAAATGTACTGAATATGATAAGGAAAAGCATTTTTTTGTGTAATTCTATATTTAAATGTTTTTTAATATTTAAATGATTTTTATTTAAAAAAAAATCAGCATCCGAATTGAGTCAGTGGTCATAATCTGAAAAGTTGGGATTTAGATAGACTTGAAGTATTAGAGAATAATCTGTAATGTTAAAAAATGTTTAAAACGTTGTAAATCCTATTTAAATATGTCGCAAAAGATGAAAATCATTAAATATATTTTGAAATCTTTCAATCATAGATTTCCAAGGATTTGTATTCAACAATTTATCATTTTTTTGATTAGAACGCATTAAAACAGGTCCAAATATGCACTTTGATTGAACATAAAAAAAAACTTTATATAATTAATTGCTCGAGTAATTTATACATAATTAAATATATACAATGCAAGGTCACTTGGATTCAAGCTTATTAATTATTTGAAAACATCATTATCTATGCAAATTTTTTAATTGCTACATAAGAAATGATAAGTTCAAGTAAATTAAAAAAATGACGTTGAATATGACGTACCTAAGCGATAAGATTGTTTTGTTTAAAAAAATGCGCTTGAAAAAGACATGGAGCTATGAAGAAAAAAAAAGATGAATCCAATCAAATTTTCCAATTGATTTGATTGCGAAGATGTGAATTCTGTGCAAAAATGACAATCTTTACAGATTGATTTTTTTTTGTTCAACATATATTTTTTATTGGGTGGGATAATTTGTATTCAAAAATGTATGCGTTTATTGAAGGCGAATTACCTTTATAATACAATTTGAATAACCATCACTTTTTTGTTGATTTCTTTAATTTAAAAACTATATACAGTCTGAATTTAACATTTTTTTGATGGGAGAAAACATGTAAGTAATGGTAAGATGTAAAGTAATCTATGAAGAATCATAGAAAATTACTGTATGAAAATCTTTCTTGGAAGAGATAATAATATTTTGGTTACACACGTAGTTTAAGAAATGGTAATTGAAATATTAACATACATTGCTGCTGAGATATTTAATAACAACTACAGCTTCATCTTGAAGATGATGAATACGTTAAATATAATTATTGGCACCTACTGCAAAGTCTTTGGTAAAAATACCGATTAAGCACGGGTAGCGAGGTAAAACTGTAAGAGTTTTTCTGAGACAAAAGCAGCTCGTATAACACGAAAAGAATAGCTACTCGAAGATAATTAGCTTTTAAAGAAAGCTAAAGATCTATTATATGCGCCTGGAATCATTGACTGATCGGTAAGTTACCAAAAATTTATAGTTTTATGGTATTGAAACTTCAAATGAGATTATTTAGAAACTGCATTTTCAAAATGTTCGGCAGTTGTAGCTTAAAAAATTGTTGATTGATCTGACTGAAATTTTGAGATGTTTCTCACTATAAGATTATCTAGTCAACGAAGCTAAAGTTTTAAGGTTTTCGCGTAAATAAATGATTTTTTTAGGGTAAAAATGATTAAGAAAATGGTAAAAGATATGAAAGTTTTATAACTTAATTTAACTTATTAAGAAATTTAACTTTACAATTATACAATTTAAAATTTTAGTTAACTTATTAAGAAATTTAAAAATCGTCGACTTTTGCATAAAAGAGAATAATACTATTAAGACATGAGAAAACAACAAGTAAATAAATTATGTATAAACATATCGAATAAAAAAAAGGGCTATAGGAAAACGATTCATGAATAATTCGGTGATATTTCTTTAAAACAAGTTTTATTTGATTATAATACCAGCTTGAATGTCAACTTCAAATAAATAAATGGATTTAAGTATTGAATAGTTATTCTTGGATCTTCATCAAGGAAGGTTCGGAAACATTGTTCACGAATTATAAGTTATTAGAATGTTTTAAAATAGTTCTGATTAAAATTGTATAATTTGGGTAATCAATTTGAAAATGTTATAAGTGTTTTTTAAAACGATACTTGGTTCATGAAGATCCTACAAAAACACGGACAGACAGGTTTAAACAGCTATTTGATATGAAAGAAGAACAATTATTTCATAGTGTAGATTATAATTTCGAGGTTGATATCATTTATTAAGGTTAACAAGTATTCAAATGTACAATGAAGGCCACAAATGTCATAAATATGATCTAACCATAATTTCAAATATGTCTTAAAATATTGTACTAGAAAAAAATCAGATATACAAAACATTATTTGTAATTTGAAGCAATTAATAGCGTATTTAAACCGATTTTACTAATATTCATGTAAAAACATGTAGAAAAATGTTGCGAAAAAGTATCAAATTTTATTAAGAGTATTCATATGTAATTTTCAATGACTTATTTTTTTCTTGTATGTTAGATCAACTTTCTATGAAATCATTTGGTTCTTGAATTATGCTAAAAAAATAGGTTATTGATTTCATGATTATTTCAAAATCTACGTTTATAATAATGTTTAAAAAGTGATTCGCTTTTCTATACCACTGAAATTAAACAAATCATAAAGTAAAAATAATCTATGCATATTTTATAGCGAAGGTATAATGGATCTTGAGTATCAAAGAATTTTGTTTAACATATGTGATGATGACATTGTGCATCATTTAGCTGCTGCAAACGTTACTGAAAATATGGTTGTAGAAGGCCTACGACTTATTTTGGAATGGTATCAAAAACAGCCTCATTTACCACCGAATGGTTTAGGTAAATATCTGCATTTGTACTTATATACCAAGAACTGACAGCATAAATTGAAGGTTATCTAACACATGTGAATAATCTAATAGTTGAATTCTGGCATATTTCCGGACTAATCATTATGAGAGTCTGGCGACTGAGTGCCGTTGGGCAACTTTTTTAAATTGATAACATTTTCTGGTTAGCTTACTACTACTACTAGTTAGTAATAGCTGGTGAACCAGTCTGGTACTATCTCAACAAGCTGGTAGTAGTCTGGCAGCCCCCTCTCCACCCAAATCCAACGTCACTCAGTCGCCAGACTATCATAATGATAGTCCATAAACACGTCCTAAACACAACTTTTAAAATATTCAGGTGTTAGATGACATAGATGATGAACAATAGCTGCTTAAACTAGAATTTAATATTAAAATATTAATATTAACAGCGTCATTGTATTGAATTGGCTATAAATTTGAGTCGAGTAGGAAGCACAGTAGTTTCGAGCTCAGCTCGATTTAAAGAGAATGGATGTATAACCTTCAATAATGGCATAAATTGACGATGTTACCGAAAATATTCAATTTAAATATTACGTTTTAGGATATGTTTGAAATATATTACATTAATATTCTATTAACCACACCTTTTTACAATGAATATAAATTTAATATCATTTATTTTATTTTAATATTCTAGATCCAGACGTCTTGAATCGATTCTTTGGTGGATGCGGATATAGCGTCGAAAAAGTTAAAAAAAAGATTGATGCATATTTATCTATGAAATCAATATTTCCAGAGATTTTATGCAATAAAAATCCGTTTTCTCCGGACATTCTTACTACATTGAAGAATTTTCAATACGCCATAGTTCCACATTTGACCCCGGAAAAACACAGAGTTCTAATTTGCAAGTATGCTTCATAAGCTTGATCTTATTAGTATTTTTTATTTAATTTGGAAAGTAAAATTATTTTTTTAAATCTTAGATACTTGACAACTGAGGCAAATTTTTTCGATCCACTGGCATGCTATAAGTACTCTTTCATGATAGGTGATATGCGGATGAAATATGATGTCAGTCATGGCGATCGTGTAATTTTAGATTTGAAAAATTTTACATTGGCTCATGTCTTGAAAACACCACCATCATTGGCAAAAAAGTATATGTATATATTGCAGGCAAGTAATGCAGTGCTTATTCTATCTATCTTTAATTGGCGCGTTAGAAAAAAAAAGTGAAAAAAATAAAAATAAATTATAAAAAAGTGTAAATTTGTTCATTTAGAGAATGCGTTTCTGGCTTGCCGTAATTCATTTAGTCTGAATCTTATACTATTTTTAAAATCAATATTTTAAGGTAAAATTTGCTATACAAAAAAAAAAACAAGTAGGTTGTTTAAATGATCAAATTTGATACAGTTATTTTTTTAAGTTGCTCAAAAACATCTGAAAAATTATTGCTAGTTGAAAATTTATATTAAAATAGACAGTTATAAAGTTAAAATGTATAGTTCTTCGTCCAGCGTTGCAGAGTGCGATGTTGGGCCACTTTTCTCCGTGGTGTTTTGAGTTTCAATAATATTGGAAGCCAAGCTCTGGGTACGCTAGTGCCGTCGTCTCTTTGGTTGATTGCGGAGTTTTTTCGTTTTTCTATTTCTATAGCTTTTCTCACAATTCTAATCCCGAAGTTTTCGATGGTCGCTAAAGTCTTTGTCCCAGCAAAATCGACGTGGTGATCGTTCTTCATCGCGTGTTCCGTTAGTGCCGATTTGTAGTTCAATTGCAAAACTGATTTCTGATGTTCTTTTACTCTGTGATTTACTTGTCTATTGGTTTGTCCAATGTATGACATCTCACAGTCTGCGCATGGGATCTCGTATACTCCTTGACTTTCGTTTTTTACCCTATCCTTTTTGTTGGGCAAAAGGCTTCCTATCTTCTTTCCCGTCTCAAAACACGTCTTAATGTAAATTGACAAACAACAACATCTCTTAATGTAAATTGATACAAACGTCATCATTTCAATTCATAGCTGGATCGATGCGTTTAGCAACAACAGCAATATATCAAAAACAAATTACTTTTAATCACATAGTTAATAGATTCAAATGGAATTTTAGTGGCGTCTATAAAAAAGCTTACTGCACCGATATATTTAAACAAAACAGTGGTTTTCAATATGTGGACGTTTATCAGCGAGATAAAATACAAAAAGTGACTTTTTGATTTGAATTATAATATATGTAAATGCATTGATTAAATGACACGCAAACATACAAATCAAACACAAGAATGAGAAGATGTTGTGTTCCAATGATTCCTACTGATATATTATTCGAAATGAAACGTGTGCAGTTTTCAGTGTGAACATCAACAAAGCACAGGAACTCACAAGATATGTGTGCATACTTCTCACATGGATAGCTGTATATGAGCTATTTACGCCCTTTTCATTTATTAGCAGGCGGTATGCACCACACAAAAAAGTATTGTGGATCCAAAAGCACTTTATTAGCATGGCATTAGCATAATCTTTAGAACGGGAAAAAATATAGAAAGTCTCCTGCCCAACAAAAAGAAAAAAGTGTAAATCGAAATTCAGGGTGTTTGCCAGATCGAATGCTCAGCCTGTATCATATCGTACATTGAAAAAACCGATAGATATATCACCCACGGGGTGACAGAGCATCAGAACGCAGTCTTGCAATTGGATTACAAATCCGCAGTGCACGAACATGTTATGAAGAACGATCATCACATCTATTTTGCTGGTATAAAAACCATAACAACCGTTTAACACTTCGTTATCAGAATTATGAAAGGAGCGATAGAAATCGAAAAACGAAGAAATAATAGACGCAATCAAAAGACGAGACGACAGCACTAGCATACCCAGAACTTGGCTATCGATTTTATCGAAAATTGAAGCACAAAGTAAAAAAATCTAACAATGCAAACAATCTAACAAATAAAGCAACGGCAATGCATGGTCCAACATCGCGCATTGACAGCACTGTACGGAAGATGCTCACAAGAAGCATTACCAAACTCATGGCACCGGCAGTTATGCCGCGTCCATGAGTCCAACAGGAGATTCGAAATATCGGAAAGATATATATTTGAAATCTTAATATACCTCTCAAATAACTACTAAACGCGATCGTATTCCTGTATTTCGGTGTAATTAAAAATATATAAAAACAATTCAATAAACTGAATTAAAATACAAACAGTTTATTTTTTAACTGTGGCATTGCAACTTTTGCTTGTTCTGTTTGGCTAATCACTAGTAATTTAAAAATTTTCTATTTTGATTTTAAAGCTATTTTACTTACGGTGATTAATTTCTTTTGAAGTGGACTTCTTAATTCTGATTATTTTCGTGGTTCCGTTTTCCATTAGATTGAACACGAGGCGCCGCAAGGTGAACGAAGATCAGAAAGCTAAAGACAAAAAGACAACTTATCGCTACGAGACATACCGCGAAGTTTTGTAAAATTGAGTTCTTCAGAAACAATATCCGGGTTTTGAAATACTATCTACTATAATTAATTATAAAAGGCAAAGTAGTAAACAAGCGGTGGCTGAGCAGAGAAAGATTCTCGTGCCTGTAGAACATCGGCAACTCAACTGAATTAAGAGTGTAGAAGTTGTTCATCTCACCAAAGACAGGAAGCTCTTTACCCTCAAGACTTAGAATACATTAAATAATGAGATATCTTTAAAATACATTATTTGAATTGACTGACTGATATGAGAGTAAATGCAAACCAAATGAGATTGAACATTGAAATGTTTATTTTATTTATCTTGTTTTCTTTCTATGGAAGCAATAAACACAATTTTATATGCTTCTAAATTTAAATGTATTGATATTTTTTTTAACATATTTTTGGATTTACTTTTAGAATTGTTACACGCATCAAGTTAAAGGTGTTCACATACTAAATTTCCCAAGTTACGCTGCCAATTTACTTGCTTTTATGAAAACGGTCGCTAAAAAAAAGATTATAGAGCGGATGCATTTTCATAATAGTTTGGAGGAGCTTTATCAATTTATACCAGCGAAAATATTGCCGGTCGAATATGGAGGACAGAATTCGACCTGTGATGAATTGGCGGGTAATGTAGATTTGCGTATTCATTTTAGACTGTGTGTGTGTGTGTGTGTTTTTCTTCATTTTGTCATTGATTTTAAATGTTAACTATGTTTCGCAGATCGAGCTCTTAAAATTATGCAATCCGATTTGTGGAAGCAGCGCTTCATTGATTCGGATAATATTAAATCAGATGAATCGAAGAGACTTGATAAAACAGACGATAGAGTGGGCGATTTGCTTGGAATTATGGGTACATTTAGAAAATTGGATATTGATTAAATTTTGTAATGAAATTTTATTGAAATAAAAATATAATTTCAAAAGGATTGATCAGTACGCATATTATTTGTGTAATTATGAATTGCAATGAATGAGGTCCTATTTTAAAGTACAATATCTTCAACTGTAACATTTTGTTAAAAGACTTTTTTAACCCTACATCACTAATCATTAGTCTTACAGACTACAGACTCGGAACGCATTCGACATATATGCATGTTTCTAAACCTCCCTTGCCACGCCCCACTCAGTACCTTTTTAAGTAAGCAAATTACGTGTACTTATTGGGTGTGCACATCATTTGTCACGTCGAAAATATGATTAGTAATTTAGGATTAAATTGGATCGAGCTGTATAAAAGACAAGCATTAGAAGCACCCATATAATTATGCAATTATAATTAAATCCAAGCACATAATTATATACTATGGTATTAAAAGGTATATAAAAAACTTTGAAGTCTCTATCTGACTTTTTAAAAAATGGCATATTGGAAAAAAATAGCATAGTTTGCCTTGAGATTAATTGGATGTATAGTATTTTTTTAAAATACAAACAAAATAGATTTAAAAATATATAATAAAATATTCAGAATCAAAATGTTCTTATTAAAGTTTTTTTTCAATGAAAATCCAATCATTACTAGATATCACCTAGTAGGGATTAAATTTTAATAGATTTACCTTAGTTTTAGGATACTTTTGCAAATAAATTAACAATGACTGGTGAATGGCGATGGAATAAAAAATCAAAACATCAATCAGTAAAAATATATTAAATTACTTCATAATATAAAATTAAACATATATTAGTAATATGGCAAGGCTATCGCTGAAAAAAACTTAAAAGACTTTCGAAATGTTGCGTTAGTGTAATGTTAAATTTTATAATGGATACTCTAAAAAGTTAAACTGAAAATTAGAACGTTCATGCTGGGAAAGGAGGATTTTGAATAGTTGATTGTATAACAGTAATTAGCAGGCGGAAAAAATGCTGCTGAAATAAAAAAACAAGCTTAATGAAATTTTGGATCAGTTACAATATTATAAGAAATACAGATAATAACAGTATCTGGAAAATAATTAAATTGATTAAAACAAGGACTCAAAGAAAAATATTTGGCTTGAGTAACTAACAAAAACAGATGTAAGCCATTCCGCAAAATTGATAAAATTTGTTATGACACTTCCGTCGTGTTCATCTTTTTAATCGGTTATCGCACCCTATGATTATTTTTCGTATGGGTTCATTTAATTTAAAAATGCCTATAAACGACGTCAGAGCTAATGAGCCGGACTATGCGAAGTATGACTTCATTTTGTATGTTTTTTTCTAGCCAAGACATCACAATTGATCCAACTTAATACTTTTCATTCGAGAGGTGACTCTCATTCACCATATGATTTGATGCCGCAACTAGAGAGACGAATAAAGAAAAAAGAAAAGGGACATTTCTACCTTTTTGGTTAAAAAAAAACTTTTTTTCATCGTGTATCAAAATAATCAATATTTAAGAATACGCTCAGAAAATTTCAAATCGATATAAATTAAATTCGCAAATTTATAAGCCGATGAGAAGAAGCTGAGGAGAGGAGAGGATTAAACGGGTTTTTCTCAAAACTACTTTTTCCAAGCTTATAGAAATGTTTACACACGCCCTAGATAAGCATTCTTTATGAAATTTCATAGGCATATGTATAATAAACATCTTCATCGTATAGACTACAATTATCTAAAAATATTTAAAAGTGTTTATTAAATGAACACAAAACTACAAAAAATGTTGGTAAAAACACAAACTTTTTTTCGATTGCTCACTGTTTTTTATACTTTTCAATATTTCTACTTAATTGTAGTCTATGATGTGCACAATATTATACTTACTTACTTACTTACTTACTTTCGGTGGCGCCTATAGCCCTATCAGAGAGCCCCGGCCACCGACAACGCTTGCCGCCATTTTCGTCTGTCCTGGGCCTCCTCCCTCCAATTGCCCAGGCCCAGACGAGCGGCGTCTTTTTTTACCTGATCCGCCCAGCGAAGTCGAGGTCTTCCGACGGGTCTACTGCCACTCGGCTGAAAATCTAAGACGGCTCGGGGAACTCGGTGTATCGGCATCCGCGCCACATGACCTGCCCAATGGAGACGGCGGGTTCGGACGAAGCTAGTTATTGACGCCTCGCCGTACATGACCATGACCTCGCGATTGGACCTCATAGTTTCGAAACCCGAAGTCGCATCCCGGAGAGGTCCGAAAATTTTTCTCAAAACTTTTCTCTCGAACCTCTCGAGGCGCATCGCATCCCGCGCGGTCATGGTCCATGCTTCACCCCCGTAAACCACTACCGGCCTAATCAATGTTTTATATATTTTAATTTTAGTTTTAGCCGATAGTGATTTGTTTCCTAAAATTTTCTTCAGGCCATGGTAGCACCGATTTCCGTATTGAATCCTGGAGGTTATTTCGTTGCACATCAAGTTCTTCTCCGTGATGATGGATCCTAGATACTTGAAATCCTGGACCCTTTCAATATTATTGTTATTGACACTCACGGAGGTACAACCTCCAGTATTCACTCTCGAAACCGTCATTAGCTTAGTCTTTTCATAATTTATAGTCATACCGAAGGTAGCAGCAGCCCCGTCGACAGACGTAAGCGCCGCCAAAGCTTCCGATCTCGATTTCGCCACAACGTCGATGTCGTCCGCAAAGGCAAGATACATTAAATCTTCGTTCCATGGATGTGCGTGTCCCAATCTGCCAGCCTCCCTCATGATTGCTTCCAACGCAATATTAAAGAGGATCGGGGAGAGGGCATCCCCCTGTCTAACTCCCGTCGTCACCTCGAAGGGCTCCGACAGGGCACCGTTGGCACGTACCACACTGACCGATCCGGTCACGCACATCCTCGACAGCCTCACCAGCTTACTCGGGATTCCCATCTCCAACATGGTCCTCCAAAGCTTTTCCCGATTGATGCTGTCGTAAGCCCTGCAGAAATCTACAAAAACGTGGTGGAGATCGACACCGTATTCCCACATTTTTTGTGAGAATAATTTAACCGAAAATAATTGGTCCACAGTAGACCTGCCGGGTCTGAAGCCACACTGGTATTCTCCGAGAAGTTCCTCCACGATGGGAGACAGCCGCCCGATGAGAGCTCTTGTAAATAATTTATATGCTATGTTTAAAAGGGATATGCCCCTGTAGTTGGAGCACAGCAGCACATTCCCTTTCTTATGTATTGGGCATATTACGGCCGTCCTCCACTCAGAAGGCATGACCTCGGTCTGCCATATTGTCAGAACGAGGCCATATAACCTCATAAGCAGAGGGCGTCCACCCCATTTCAAGAACTCCGCCGGGATACCGTCCACCCCCGCGGCCCTCCCTCCCCGAAGACCCCGTAAACAGGCCTCAAACTCGCCCAATGTCAGAGGGGTTATCTCAATATTATTTATAATATTGAGATAATGCACAGATATGCACAATATTATACAAAGTAAAAATCTGCTAAAATTTTTTGCTGCAAATAATCTGTTAAGGACTTAGAATTTCCATGGTGAAGAATATCATCGCTCGCCTATTGACATACGTGGCTCCTCCCACTCCAACTACCATGCTTTATCAAACTTTAAAAAATATGTTTATATTATAATAAAACTCGCCTAGTCAACACACTAAATATCAACATTCTATATTTAATAGTTTTCGTATAAAAAAATGTTAAAAAATCGATCATTTTTTGGCCTTACAAGGTAAAAATGTCTCTTAACGAAGAAATTACATCTATATACAGAGAGCTTGACATCAACACTGCTTTGCTTCAGAGAATAAAAGCAGTGCTGATGATAGTTACGAAATAAGAGGTGTAAGAATGTGAAAAAATAGAGTAATAGAGATGCCAGATAAGAACTATCTTGACAAATAGGAAGCATTTATCAGGACAAATAAAAAAAAATCAGCAAGAAATCGACATTAGCAGCAATGCAGTAATAAATCATATAAAACATATGGGCGGTGTCGATCATACAGATCAGTATGTTTCAAGGTTCTGTTTTTTTTAAGAAAATCTCTGAAATGGTGGCATAAACTGTTTTTTTCTGGGCTTTATAAATTTGCTTAATAAATTCGTATATGCTATATCATCATCATCATCATCATAGTGCAGCCACTGACAGTCCACTACAGAACTATGGGCCTCTTCAATATCCATTCACAGGAAGGGGTAACATCCATTTCGTCTGTGTCATACATTCACCTCCTCATTCGCTCGATATTGAAGGTAGCATTACCACCGAGTTTTATTTCGAACGCTCACCCAACGGGTATCCTGAGTGAACGTATTGACGAACGCTTTCGCGAACGTCTCGATAAGGAGTTTGGGAGGTTTGTAAAGACTGAGTAGTTTTCATAGGGAGATGGTGGAAAACTACTCTAGACGACCTTTTTGACTCTACTGGAAAGGGCTTTCTGGAGTACAAGGAGTCCAGTCCCCCCTTTCCTCGCTAGGGCGTTGCCGGGGTAGGGTGAAGACAGACGTGACGCTTAAGTGCATCTCGGATTCGCTCCTACACCAATATGCTATATAAAATGACTAAACAACAGAGAAGAGAACAACCGCTTAATCACTTGGGGTATGTGAAATCTTTAGTCCACTAACTGACTGAAGATTGTCGCCAGCAACTCAAGAGAAGAGAACTCGACCGAAGACATCCGCTTGAATGGAAAGCTGCTTAATAATCCAACATGAGTAAGGAAATATTGCAAAATGCGTTCTCAAAGAATCAAAACTGGAAAAGACATCAAACCATGTATTATTATAATACTTGCCCCGACAAGCCGGGCATATATCTTGGCAATTGTGTTGAAAAATATCACACACAGCAAAATTAGAGAGACTAATAGTTAAGAAATTATATTCATAAAGATGTAAGATATAAAATGTTAAAACATAAAATTTTAGACATTAATTTGTGTGTATAAAGATTTTAAGTTAGTGGTAAGAAACTTACCAAAAATGCTGCGAAACGTCTCGAGTTGCTGGTTCCTAGAAAAATGATCTGGTGTGCAAAGGGTTAATATCACAATAAAAATTGGGTATTAAAGACTATTATATTTCTTTAAAGTGAGTCTGCAATAGAGCAAGTTAAATCGACTATTAAATTTAAAAATAGTACTTAAAATGTATCTATAGAGGTATAAAAATGTTGTTTGTGTTAAAATTGAGAATAATTTGTGCATATACAAAATTTATGCTAAATTACAAAATTTTCATTTAGAGTATATTACTAACGGAGAGGTTTACCTTCAACTCCATAAACTGTGGAAACGTATATCGAAAAAATCACGTATTGGAACATTGGTAGGTACTTTAAACAATATAAAAAACCGGTCTGAATATGCTGGCAATAATGCAATATGAGATTTTCCTGCGATATAATTGATTAGTGTGTTGCCAACAATTCTTGTTAGTAGCCTGTAAACATCGTCATTGATCTAATGTAGTTAGAGTTATCGCTGGCTAGATTTTGCCGAATAATATAATATATTTTTCGAAAACTACGTGTTATCAAACTACAAGATAGTATCGTCTTTCATTAAAAGTAAAATTTTAAACGGTTATTTTTTTTATTAAGTGCATCGTCAATAATTTATTAGTACCTTAAGAATATTGTTAGAAAATATAAACAGTAAGTTTTAAAAATTGACGTTTTTTTATTAAGTGATCTAATAACATTTTCTCAGATTAAAAATGACAACGGAGCAGGAAATTCAAAAACTGTTATACAATGTATCTGATGCTGATTGTGTGCATTGGTGGAGTGAAAATAATGTGACGGAAAAAATGGTGAAAGAGGGAGAAATTCATCTTAGGGATTGGTACAATAAACAACCGCATTTACCCAAAAATGCCTTATGTAAATATACTTTCGATTAGTTGAACATAAAATTGGATTTAAAAATCAATATTGCTTTTAAAGTGGGATTTGTTATTTTTAAAACAGCACCAGAGGAGATAAGAGGAATATTTGCAAATTCAAAATTTAGAATTGAAGTTGCCAAAAAATATCTCGACGATTTTTTCTCAGTAAGGAATGTATTACCCGAACTTTTTGCAAACAGGGATCCACTTTCTAAGCCCATGGTGGAATCTATGGAATTCACACAATTCTTTATAATGCCCAAACTAACTCCAGAGCGATATAGAATCTTGCTTGTAAGGTAAGTTCAATATAGACCTTTAAATATTGTTACGTATACATATATCATTTTTAAGTCATCAATTTGTTGTTCATGAAAACATTATTTGATTATGAATAGATTCATAAATACGAAAATTTCTATTAGATTGTAAACTATAAAACGTTGAGTTGAGTAAACATTAATTAAACGAAAAGTACTATTTATCACATTAATTATTATATTCAATCGAAATATGACTTTTCGATTTGCGAATCATACGTGCCTTTTTTTAAGAAAATCATTATTTTTAGAGTTAACCCTTTGGGCTCCAAAATTTTTTCATAAAAGTTCCCACCAACGCAGGCCTGTTATGTTGTTATGGTTTCGAATGGTTGCAGGAAGGGAATCACTTATTTTTCATTAGTGGATCTATTCCCGAATGCGTGATTAATGTTTCTTGAAGCTTGAGTTGCGCTATGATTCAATTTGAACTCCTACAAGAAAAGTAGATGTAAAACGCGTTTTGTTTCCATCTAGTTTTGGAAAAAAATAAAATAAAAATTGTGTACAAACACGACATAAATTTACGAAATGTTATGAACAAAAATACCTTACTCAGTCGCAGCTGAACACAAACCTAGCCCTAACGCCCGTTTCATAGTTTCCAATTATAATAATTATGTTTCTTAAATACGTTATAATGATTATATGTTTAATCCTACTTTTTAAAAGTCAAATTCAAAAGTTAAACAAGAACTAAACGTAATTGTGGAAACACAAAAATAATAATGCATACATACATTTCCAATATACTACTTAACTTTTAATAGTCTTAAATTAACATTTGTCTGTGTTTTTAAATATTTTTTGATGAAAAAAACAGTCGATAAGAAAACAAATATGCAAAAATTTAACGTCAGAATAATTCCTTAAAGGCATTCACTATTTTTGTTATTTTGCTTACATTTTTATTGCCGCAAAATTATGGATTCCTGTTTAACCTTTAGCAAACGACCAAGTGTTTTGTGAGAAAGAAAATGGTTTTATTCAATTTGATTTAAATTTTTAGAAATGATAAATTGCATATGAACAATTATGATAACAAAAAATAATAATCAAATCAAATTACTGAAATATTATGGGCTTGAAATGGAAATGAACATATATACACACTGCTATCTTTATTGATCCTTCATAAAATATTAGTAAAATTTATTTTTTATAAAGAGTTTGCAAAAACTGATTTCCGGGTGGGTTTTATTTTGAATCCAAAATATTTGGTAAAATCGATTCCTTGTGAATGTATTTGAATTCTATTGATAAATGTTTAAATATATATTTTTAAGAGCACTGTGCCAAAGGCCCAGAAATAACTATATTTTGTCGCAAATATGGCGGGATTCAATTAAACGGGAATATTTATATTGTTCAGGATATGGCGGTGTTCATTTGTTAAAGGCCATGACCGCGTATTATCATAGTTATGGCCATGAATTCAAAGTCAGTATTATTACTTGTTAGTACAGCGTGCTGCAGAGAAACTACCTTATTTAAAAACGAATAACACAAATAGTATAGGGCAGCGGTTCCTAAAGTGGAGTTCGTGGACCCCTGGGGGTCTGCGAATATTTAAAAAAAATACCTATACTTGAATAGGATATATTTGTGGGATTATTCACAGAGAACATTAAAAGAAGATCTATTTTGATCAATATTTGATCAAGATTTGTTTTGTGGTATGCTGTAAAATAATATGCACAACATGATATTTTAACTAAAAGTCAATATTTTGCCTCTTTAAAGTCAATCACTTTAAAGAGGTATGCTGTTGTTATTAGGATTTTTTATTGCAGTATAATTATGTTAATTAATTCCAAAATGAAATGTATCTTATCTCAGAATTAGCATTGCTAATTTTATATGAATTACAAAATATATACTTTTTACATATGTGGGATTCTATTTATAAACAATTATAGAGAAAGAGTTGTTTGTGTTTTTCGAATACATACAAAATGTTACTTTGACGTGTGGTGTCGTGTGTATCCATTCGAAAATAATTATAATTGATCAGCT
This sequence comes from Stenopsyche tienmushanensis, assembly GCA_008973525.1. Lineage (NCBI taxonomy): Eukaryota > Metazoa > Arthropoda > Insecta > Trichoptera > Stenopsychidae > Stenopsyche > Stenopsyche tienmushanensis. The sequence continues at coordinate 79,582 of WACJ01000410.1, read as the reverse complement.
CTAAAAAATACTTATTTGAATCATATGGCAATTAAATATTAATTATAATAATATTCATATTCGACACCTGAATATGACAGATTAAGTTTTTCTTTAATCACAACAGTCGCCATCTCAAATAAACGGCGAGTTGACTCAAACAAATTTGACGAATCCTATATTAAATAAATTGATTGAAATACTAAAGAAAAAAATGTTTCTTGTTATAATGTAGGTTTTTTTTACGCGAAACATTCCGAGGCCGCGTATACTGGTGTCTCCTGTGTAACAATGTCGTTAAAAATGTGCCATGTTATGCGAATTCATGCTAAATGAACATAGAACTAGCACATAAAACAAGATTAGCTTGGTTAGGTTATTTTTTAATGTTTACTAATTACTATTAAGCGAGATCGTTTTATTATTACTTTTTAGCAAATTTACTTTTATTTTTGATTACTTACTTATAACTAAAATAATATTTTTTAATTTAATTCATGATTATTTTATTGGCAAGATTTTTATTTAGAAAAAGTTCAACAAGTCTGGGGTGTTCATTTTGCTTTTGGAATAATTTTTTTAACAAAATCATTTCCATCTTTACTATCTATTTTTAAATTTAGGTTTAACCCTGATGCAATTTGAGCAGGATTTTTACGCGCTTATATATCTCATCATTTTTCTTAAAGGACTAAAAAAGATATCTTAATTTACATTTATACACAGACGCTTATAAAAAATGTTGAAAAGAGTATTAAAACATGTATTTTTTTTTACAAATGCAGGGCTATGGATGCTGATATGACTACATACAACTTCTTGAATGTTTGGAAGAACATTATTTATATTCATGAAATGAACATGCGTTATGATATGTCTAATGGATATATAGTAATTTTGGATACAACACATTTGAAAGCAGCATATATTCTCAAAAATACATCACCAGTTATAATAATTCGTACATTTCAAGTACTGCAGGTAAATGTTTCAAAAATATTATTCTTGTAAAGTCTATTTCTGAAACCAAGAATTATCAAATAAATTTGGAATTGGAAATTGGTAATAATGGGCATTATACATTAATATTATTTAACAAATATATGTTCAATATCACAATAGAAAGTTTATAGTTTTATATCATAATATGGATGAAAAGAAAAAATAACAATCCTTGCTAGCAAGTCATCTTTTGAATTTTAATATATTTTTCTGTAGGTAGTCCCGAATGTATACCTGTAGGAAACCCCTCTATTAACCACTTCCCTGACGCATTATTTTCGATATTTTTTTTTTTCGTTTTTTCTATTTATTATCTTTAACTAATACTTAAAAACAAGTTTCACCTTGCCAGGAGCACTCAAAGTGTATTTTTTTTAATTTAAAAAAATTAAAAAATTAAATGTTTTTTTTTCAAAAACCAAAATCTTACTTCTATATCTAAATAGTATTACATATAAACAAGTCCCATATTTTTACAATCAGTGGAAGTATCAAATTTGTGACGCAGAATTATTTTTTTAACGATTCCAGTACATCCAGCTCTGACATGTGTTGGTAATAAATTATATAGTTTATTAATCAGGCTCATTTTTTCGGAACCCACTGATTTTCACATTTCGGTTTGTTAAAATATTATTTTCTTTACAAGATTTTAGTCTATTTCTGTCAATTGCAGAGCCGTATCGAGGGTATGAAGCGCCTGTGGCATGTATATAACTTGCATCGAAATTAAAACTTATAACTAAAAAAAACTAGTCAACACATTCTAAATTTTTATACCTATATACTAATAACCCCCTTTCTTACACTTCGGGTAGGGGAGGGGGTATTAAAATATTATAACTTCAGCGCTCCTAGACTTTTATATTTAGCACTACACCACTGAGAAAAAACCCATGATACAACAGATCTATATATAGAAACCCTTTTGGGGACGTTACGAGACATGCTAATCTTCAATAAAATAAATAATTTATTAGACTAGTTAACTTGTCGACGCCGAAAATTGAACGTATATTTTTGGACGAGTATACTCGACCACGTCAGGGAAGTGGTTAATAGGACGGATTGGTAACTCAATCATCTTGGGTTTAAATCTAAATGACGTGTGACTAGCAACCACATTCTTAAAACGGATTAAAAAGACTGCTAAAAAGTCACATAAAAAGTGTATCCTGAAACGAAACGATTTTTATAGGGATGGGATACAACAAGCCAGTTAACAGATGATGGGAAAATGTTGGTTTTTTTCATGCAAATACAAAAAACAGCAATTACTTTCGCACCAGCTCAATAGCTAGTGCGGGCGGTGATCGATGTTTCGAAATTTGTATGGCATGAATAATTTACTGTATTTATATACGGATAAACATTTATATTGAAATCATATAAGATTAATATAAATTTATGTTTTATTAACAATTTTTTCAAATTTTCATTGTTAGAGATGTTTCCCCATACGATGGAAAGGTATTCATTTCATTAATTTTCCATCCATGGCTATGTACATCGTAAATATGATCAAAGCTGTTTTGCCGCCAAAGCTCGGTGATCGAATGTATTTTCATAAAAATATAAAAGAACTAACGAAGGCTGTACCATCTCAGTATTTACCAGTGGAGTATGGGGGAACGGAATTTAAATCTGCTGAAATATCAGGTAAATTTATCGTCGGATAATGATGCAGTTAAATTAGAATAATTTTATTTTTAATCATTTTTTTCAGATCGATTTGTGAATATAATCAAAAGTGATCTATGGAGGCAGCGATTCATCGAAGCGGAAAATTTGAAATCAAACGAATTGCTTAGGCCTGGAAAATCTGACTGGATGAACGAATTTCAAGGAACTATGGGATCATTTCGAAAATTAGATATAGATTAAACACAAGATTTCGGATCAATTTACACTGTTTATCTACAGGAAACACATTAAAATAATTTATAAATGCACGAGTTCATTAATTATGCCTAAAGGACCACAGAGTAATGTATAAAATTTGCAACAAGTGACAGATTACTAGTTTCACATATGATATACCTGAAATGTTTATATGAATATATTTAATTTTGATTGTATAAACCATATTAAAGAAACGAATTTTTAAAACAAACAATTCGAAGATTCATTATGTAATCAAACATGGTTGATTTGTTTCTTAACAAACTACTAGATGTTTGTAAATTTCCTATTAAAAAGGTAAATTCTTAGAAACACTATTTACTTTTTACTTCGAATTCGCTCGGGTAAGTTGTAAGAGGACGGGGAGACTCCTTCAGTTGGTCTAAGAGCGAATCCGAGATGCATTTAAGCGTCACATATGTTTTCACCTTAGCCCGGCAACGCCCTAGCGAGGAAAGGAAGGACTGAACTCTTTCAACTCTGGAAAACCCTTTCTAGTAGAATCAAAAAGGTAGTCTAGAGTAGTTTTCCACTGTCTTCAGTAGAAAACTACTCAGTCTTTACAAACTTTCCACAAGCGCGAAAGCGTTCGTCAATACGTTCATTCAGGAGACCCGATGGGTGAGCGCTTTAAATGAAACTCGGTGGTAATGCTACCTTCAATATCGAGTGAATGTATGTTACAGATGAAATGGATGTACCCCTTCCTGTGAATGAATATTGAAGACCCCCATAGTTCTGCAGTGGACTGTTTGTGGCTGCACTGTGATGATGATGATATTCTACCAAACACTTGAAACAACGCTCCAAAGACTCAATCCTAGCTTGGAAGTTGTAACGATGAGATCTTTATAAGAAATTTTAAAATTATCGTACAATAGAGTAAATAATTGATAATATTATGCATAGTCATAGTCCTAAGTCTTAGATCCATTGTAATAATTCAATTGATGCACGAAAAACTTCTTGGATTCGAAAGATCTTAGCTAATTAATTACGATGATTTAGGAAGAAGTATGTTATCAGTGGAGTATCGGAGGTGAAGTACCACAGATGAAATGTGGAATAGAATGATTTATTTAAAATAATATAGATGTACTTGCTGATACCTGGCGCGTTGCCGCCACAGAAGTAATAATTATAAAAATATCGTTTAAAATTTGAAAGAGTTATCTTGTTTAATTAAGAACAATAGAAAGAAAGATTTTTTTTCTTTCCGATAATGAATACATTTATTGAAATTGAATGATACATAAGAGAAAAATATAAATTATAGTAATTTTATTTTGAAATAACACTAAAACGATTAAAATCGAAGGTATATATAAATATATTAATTTATACTCGACATAGAACCAATTGGAATAATCGATATCTCTAATTGGCGAGACATAAGATCCATTGGACCAGAAAGATTTAAGGAAATCTTATAAAGCTGTACACTTCGATATGCGGGTGACTTTGAATAGATGATAATGTTATCTGTTAGTAAAAGCTCCTTAAATAACCTGTTAATTTTACATTTTGTGTATTATATCTATCAAATATCTAATCAAATTTATTTAATTTTGAAGGCAGCCATTCTGTAGTAACCGAGGTTACTAAAATGTCGTTATAATTAATAATATAAAACTGTTAAATATGTAGTTATAAACAGGTTTCATGATCTTGAAGAAAATTTGAGATCGACACATTTTTATAGTAAAGTTGAACGAATTTGCCATTAACAAGGTCAAAAAACCAATAGATTTCCAATTTAATCATAACCAAAAGTAGAGGTCGAGTCATTAAAGATTGCTTAGGAAATATCTGATGTTATGTGATTTTAAAACATTGTCATCAGACCGGCTTTGAAACAACAAATAACGTTGATTGTTGTTAGTTGTGCCTCATCTCTGGACGCAATCGTTTACACTTGGAGTAAAAACAACCACGGTAAAATGATTTTATATACCCTAATAATTTTTGTAATGGGCGTGGTAATCAATTTTATGCAAACTATGGCTCATTTTTTAGAAAAAAAATATTTTTAAACACTTCTTATGTAAGATCCATTTAAATTAGTTTATCAAAAATTTGTTTTATTGGATATGCTAAAAAAATATTCACGCCTGAAGAAATCAATTGTTATCATATTCCAAAGGTATTTTATTAATTCAAAAGGTATTGTTTAATATTTTTCATTTTGATATGTTATAATAAACGTGTAGATTATAAGGATTTATCATAAATTTGCGAAAAAATGGCCACAAGTATTATTTTAGTAGATGTGTAAGAACGGAATAATTTATCCCAAAATATTTATTAAGTTAAGTCTAAGACATGTGGTAACATGTATTTTGCACATAAACGAACTTTGGTACAAATTTGGTAATTGATTTCGTTAAAGGAACAAGCTTCTTTTCTATAATTGAAAATGGATGAGGAATATCAAAGAATTTTATTTGGCACAACCGAAGATGATTTTGTTCAACAACAACGAGCACATAATATATCTGCAAACATGGCGAAGGAAGGGATTAATCTCTTATTAGATTGGTATAATAAACAACCTCATTTACCAAAAAACGGTCTAGGTAAATATTTAAAGTATGGGTCATTTAAATATAATCTAAATTACTTTGTCTTTATTATTAAATATTTTTGTAGAAGAAAATGTCCTTGCAAGATTTTATGGTGGATGTAATCACAGTGTTGAGAAAGCAAAAGTGAAGATAGAGAATTACTTCACATTTAGATCGCTGTTTCCTGAATTTTACCGGAATCGAGATCCCTTTTCGACGCCATTTTTGAACACTTTGAAGCAAATACAATGGACTATTATACCTCAACTGACTCCAGAAAAATACAGAGTGGTTATTTTCCGGTGAGTATTGTAATGTTTTTATTAAAAAATCTAAATCCATCAATATAATTTTAAACTTTACTTTCAGGTATAAAAAATGTGACATGGATTTATTTAACTTATTGGAATGCTATAGACACGCAATGATGGTCGCCGATTTGCGAATGCGATACGATGTATGTCTTGGTGATCTTTATGTGATAGATTATTCCAATTATTCATTGCAACATGTTCTTAAAACAACTCCATCTGTTTTGAAAAAGGCCATTCACATAATACAGGTAATTTTGGTAGTTTTAAATAAATAATTTTTTAGTTCTTCATAAGGCATCCAAATTAAAAACATGTATGAATCACTTAATTAATGAAACAGCTTCTGCATCTATATTCAAGCATATGGCATTGATTATTCAAACTAATAACAAATAATATTATTAAAACTAGGTTTTTCCCCATGTTGGTCAACGACTCTTAGAAAATTTATATGAAGTCATTTTGAACAACAAAAATGCAACAGGTCGCTATTCTTAAGTAATACTACTATTGTGACTAGTTAGAACATTTTAACCCTTAGAGTGCTAAAATATGATATATCGCCGATTGTAAAACCAATGAGGACTACAAACAACGATCGATATTGGCCAAATTTAATCAAAGCCTTAATTTCATTAAAATATCTTTACAGAATAAGAATTTAAATTGGCTAGCATTGAAAATAATTTTGAAATAGCTTCTTTACTATAAAAACATAATAATACAAGAAAAGTCGTTATGCAAAATAATGACGACTTTGTTAATGGAAATGTCAAAATATTTGAGAGATAAATAGAATAGTTTTGAACCGGTTATTTAAGATATGCTTTGCAAATAATAATTTGAAACTGGTTTTTTAAGCTTTGTTAATAATCTTTAATAGATGGAAATATTTATTTTTTTAGAATTCTTACGTACATAAAATTAAAGGCATTCACCTACTCAATTTGCCAAGCGTTGCTATAACGCTGGACAAGTTGAGGAAGTCCTTTATGAAGAAAAAAATTATCGATCGCTTCCATTATCATTCAAGCTTGGAGGAATTACACAAGTTTATTCCGTCTAAACTATTACCAGCCGAATATGGAGGACAAAATGTATCCTGCGATGAGATTTTTGGTAAGTATACAGCACTATTAAATATAATATTTCCTCATTATCCATCGATATCTGCGCGCAAATCAAAAATATGGTAAAACTGGACCATCAACGCATAATTTCCAATTTGAAGAATATTTATCGCTCATTTAAACTATGTTATTTCCAAATAGGTAATATTTTATAGGGTTATAGGTTTTTTTATTATTTCCGATAAACCAACACAATTGAGTAGAATGCCTTGAATTGATGTTTATAAGTATGTAGTCCAATAATTCCAACTTCCGTAAATATTTGCTTCAATAATGCATCATATGAGATTTCAATGATTAACTCCATAAGTCATACGTTTCTACCTTGTTGGACTTTTTTTTATGCAAAAAGTACTAAATATAGAATTTTGATATTTAGTGTGTTGACTAGGCGATCTTTATTGAAGATAAACATACATTTAAAGTTTAACAAAGTATGTTAATGGGATTTGGGCGAGAGATGATATTCATCACCATGGAAGTCCTAAGTCATGAACAAGTGATTTGCAGCAAAAAATAAAACATATTTTTGCTTTGTATAATATTTTGTATATCTTAGACTAAAATTAAGAAGAAATATTGGAAAATAAAAAAAAAATGAGCAATCGAAAAAAAGGTTGTGTTTTTACCAACATTTTTTGTAGTTTTTTGTTCATTAAATAGACACTTTTAAATATTTTTAAATAATTGTAGTCTATACGATGAAAATGTTTATTATACACGTGATTATCAAATTTCACAAAGAATACTCATTTAGGACGTGTTGTAGCACTTCCATGAGCTTGGAAAAAGTAGTTTCGAAGAAAACACGCTTAAAGGTTTTTCCCTCTTCAGTTTTGCGAAGCGCAGCTTCTCCTCGTCGGCCTATAACTTTGCGAATTTCATTTATATCGACTTGAAATTTACTGAACGTATTCTTAAACATTGGTTCTTTCTGACATACGATGAAAAAAAGTTTTTTTTTAATCAAAAAAGTAGAAACATCCATTAAAAAAAGCAATCTTTGATTGTTCATTAATAATCATAGTGTTACGTTCATAAAATCATATGAATATAATTTAGCGTTGAAATTCCAAAGTCATATTTAGAGCTATATTTATTTTCTTACTACTTAAACAGCAAGATTGTATACTTTCAGATAATTTTTCTTTATATCGATTTAAACGATTGATTATATATATTTTTACATAACTGTTTGTTCGTGGCGATATTATATTTTTGAATGTTCCCTCTCCGGTTTTAAAATACACTATTTCCTCAATAATTCCTTCGCATGTTCATACCCTAATTAGGATATTTTTCAATCGAATTTATTATCTCAACAGAAGGTTTTTCTAATGATAAATTCTTCTAAAATCTGGATTTGGACGCGACCCTTTAAAATTAGAGCTGAGGAATTGGTCGTCCAAGCCAACTATGCTACAGAGTTTAATTTGATTGCTAACAAATCGTCCTGGATTTAATATACCATTACTGATTTTAATCCAAATAAAATCATATTTTTTCACGTTCAAATAACTAATGTTGACAAATTGATATCCTATTTGGTAGGATATTATGAGGTAGCAACAATATTTGAAACATAAACCTTGTCAGCCAGCTTTTGATGATGTAAACCTGTTTTTTTAAATCTTCAAGCCATTGATTTTTAGCAAGAATTCTAACATTTTTTGTTTTGTTATTAATCTCAACCTCTACAAAGTTGACTAAGATTACATTGCGTTGATTGCATCTCATACGAATTTGTATTTTTTTTTGCTTTTGTCTACTTTATTTGACATTTTGCTTTTTTTAAATTCTTTAATTATGTCTGTTAACTGTTTATGTCAATAGTTTTATGAACTTTTTTTATAGTACAAATAGCAGCGTCATACTAGTTCTATAATCTTGGATCATTTGTAGACATTTCAATTCTTATATTAGTTAAACCAAAATAACCCTCACTTAACAACAAATTCACCTTTTGACAGTGTCTTGGTCTATCAACAATAATTGAATTTACATTATTATATTAAAAATAAAAACGATTCCGTTTTGCGAAAACACAGATCATAAGGTCAGATAATACAGTAGTTTATCAATTAACAAAGTAAACATTTTCAAATAAAGCCCACCAAACTAATAATTTGAAGCAGTGAGTGATGATGAGAAAGCGAGTATTTGTTCAGGTCATTCAATCAGATATCATAATGAGGATAGTGGTGTCGCCTTTGCACAAAGTCCTCCTGCTCCTTCTGAAATCAGCAGTTTCAAATTCCACTTTACGGGTACGCAGCACAGGGTAAGCTGCGTGCCCAACACATGTTTGCTGGGTTACCCCAGAAGATTATCGAATTGACGAGGCTGCTTTCGTACACTTCTACTGTAGATCATTACCACAGGAGTTCGACTGTTACCCCCTGAGGTTTTATGGGTGGGCATCGTGGAGTGAAACACCTACCCGGACTTTGCTAATGTGCATTATTTAGGCTTACTGTTCAACAATAATTATTATTTTCTAAATAAAATATTCATATATTTTTCCCAGATCCATATTTGAAAGCGATGCGGTCGGATACATGGAGGCAGTGGTATTTGGATTCAGAGCATATCAGATCCGACGAATCAAAAAGACTTGTTAGTTCAGGTGATAAAATGGCGGAATCTTTGGGAATCATGGGCACGTTTAGAAAATTGGATATTGATTAATTCATCAACATCATTCGTGTTTTATCATAAAATGCTATAATTTTATTTGTGTTGGTGATGTTATTATGTGTTTTAAAAAAGTAGAAGATTTATTAGCATCAACAATTAAAATTATACAACGATTTTGCTAGATTTCGATCTATTGAAATGCAAACGTTTTGAAACCGGTTGGCTTGACTTTAGACTATAAAACATTCAATGTCAACAAGTTTTGGTTGAATATTATTTGAGGCCGGATGGATATCAAAAGCCGTTTACATGTCATAATTGTTACGAATGCAAAATCGTTGTATTGAAGACGATTAGGCCTAAATTTTAATTAAAATATAATGATTTATTTGATGAATATCTTTTTAATTAACTCTAAATATAATTTAATTGTCACTATAGCTTTTTTAAAGCAATATTCTTAAAAACAGAGTTCAAATAAATTTTAAGCGTTTGGTACTTTTTAGACATTTTTTGGCTTGTACTGTAAAAAAAATCTGTTTATAAATTGGTATATTTAATACATTTCGCAGTATATTGTATACGCCTTTTGATAGAACACCACCGCAAATTTGATAGAATTTATCTTATCAATCCATAAAAAAATATATATTTAGGTATTTCAAGGTATGATTTTAAATTAAGTAACAAAAAGTTGTCCATTCCTAAAATGTATTTTATAACAATTATTAATAGTACCTCAAAAATGTTTTTGTACCTATTTAGCATTTATTTAAATAAATTAAGGTTAATTTTGATTAAAATGATAATATTAAACCAGTATATGTATGTGCCAATGAGTATAAGAATATTTTGTTGGAAGTATTCCAAATAGAATTTAATATGACCCGTGGGAGTGCAAGAGCTTTTATGACATTTAGAAATGCACTTTTGTATCTATGCACTCGATGGTTTTTAAACTATATAATTTTGTGTATTTAACTTGACTGGTGTTATGGGTATTTAACCATTATTAATTATAATTAAAATAAAAAGTTATGGGTGGAAGAAGAAACCGATGAAGCATATCTAACGGAAATGTTTCCTACTATAAAATAAAAAATGCTTTATTTTAACAATAAAATTGAAGTTATTTTCTTCAAATGAAAGAAGTACAAAGTTTAAGAGAGAACTTCAAAATGGTTTAACTCCATACATTAAAAAACACAAAGATCTATCAGCTAAAAACACCCAATCGAAAATAACAAATTTCTTATAAAAACACATAGAAGTGCTGAAAAAACCTTAATATGTAATGCTTGTATTAGAATTATTTGAATTCATAGTTAATTATTAATATTATAATTGTGTCATTTACTTTGTAAGTTATTCATTATAAGGGCTGTAAACATTGCTTTAGAGCCACAAAGGCAAATTTCCACTAAAATATATGATGTCATTGTTTGTTCTGTCAAATTATTTAGGATTATATATACGAGTAATAATAAGAAGCGAGTGGTTCAATATTATTGATCTTGTGAATATTGAACTGTTTCCATACACAATTTTGTGTATACATTTTATGATCATTGCATAATTGACGATATAATCACAGGGGTAAATTAAGGGTAGATAATTGAATATATTTATCACGGCCATATGACTCCAATATTTAGATTTATTAAGTCTTGAATGTTAATATTGCGAATAAATTTGGAATGGAATATATTGGGGGAGTGGAAGTTAGATTCTTGCCACGGCGCTTCGTACCCTTGTGCTTTGGTGTTTAAATTTGCGATTTTTCTGCCTTTTTTCTATTTATATACAATCATAACATGCATTGTGGATATCTGACTTCATTTTTAATGTTGATCATGTTGCTTTCCCATAATACAGGTCACACAGTCTGGTGGAACCTGTATTATAATGAAATAGATTGAGAGAATTTTCTTAGCGAGAAAAATAAAGCAAATTTGTAATACACAAGTATATTTGCGCCTAATATATAGAATAACGCAATTTTACCAACACATCAATAAGATTGTTTGCATGATTTGAGAAAAAGCATTGAATTTTTACTGAATAATAGAGAATACATATATGTATTCATTTTTTTAACTTTCAATAAGAGTCGCATGCATGCTTTCATCATATTGCTTTCTTTCAGTCAAAGCACACATCCTAGAAATATAATTATATCTAGGGAATACTCAGAGTGATATTCTGGAACATCGTGGAATATCATTTTATGCTATGGATAAATCCAATCAAGTGTTCGTACTTCACAGCCTTTTGTTGTATCTTCATGCACTGCACTTGGTGTAAATACAGAATACGTATGTGTTTTGCCTTGTTCTATCTTATCTATTATGCGGCTTTATACTCTACCAAAAGTGACTTTGAACAATTTATTTTTGCATAAGGAATAGTTGCAAATTTATTTGGCTTGCTAAATGAAAAAGTATGGATTTTTTTGATTCAAATTATGTTGAGAATTTATATGAAATAATTTCAGTTACAATATAAAGAGTCACATTATCAAGGAAGCGGGGTAAAAATTGAAATTTGCAAGAGGCACTTTCTGAAAGATTATCGTGGCTGAATGGGCGAAGACGACTTCTATATAATACAATTAACATTCCAAGTTTAGGTAGGAGCGGTCTTTGTTCTTGTCACCTCTTGCCTCCTACAGTGCTCCTGGCAGGCGACTTGCATTGCTCCTGGTATCTTTTAATTAATTAATTACATCTTCATTAAAAAGCCAACCTCTTCTTCCTACGGGATAATAACAACCACGGCGGAAATACTGGGAAATAATTAATCCAAATAAAATCCAATTTCGTATTAATTTTTAGGCGAGTTTGCAGTAATTAATTTTTACTCCTCATCCGTATAAATAAATTATTTCGACTGAGGAACGCTTTGTGGCTGTGGATGCTCTGCATTTTTTGAGCAATTAAAATAATATACAATTATTGGAAAGATCGAATCATTTTTAGCTTTGCTCCAATTTATTTATTAAATATTTGCACCAATTTGTTGATTAAAAATTTAATTTAATTCGCACTAAAAATATAATCAATGCCCGCAAAATATAATTTAATTATGCTATACACAGATGGCACTGTATTTTAAATTTAATTTAATGATTTACTTAAAAACTGTTTAATCAGTATTAGTTATTTTTTAAATTAAATTTATAAAATAGATTAATTAAAAAAATATTAATTAAGAAATTAATAGTTGCACGTTAACATTTGATTCTAAAAGACGATTTTAAATTTCACTCCATTGACTAGGTCAAAAAGATGTAAAGCGATGCCATTTTAATGAAGTTCAACGAGGCTCATCCAAACGCATTTTTTAAGAAATTTGGACCATTAGAAACTAAACCACCGACTATCAAAGGCATTTCAATTTAAAATCGAATGTTTCATTCAAGTTATATATCGATTTAAAGTAGGCCATCCTTGAGATTATTTAAATATTTTTGGCTTTTATAGTACATCTTTAAACATATCGCAGAAAAATAAATACTAACAATAAAATGAAGATGCATTTTTTGAATACATTTAAAAGGCACGTTTTTTATCTAATAAGAATTATACATGTGTTCACACGGAAATACAGATGACATTCGATTAATTAAACACTTTTAAAATACAAAATACACTCAAATTGGGTATGAATATGGATTAGGATATAAACTATTATGCTAAAAATATATATAATATATATATGTATGTATATCATAGAACTATTATTATATTTGCATATATATTTATATATAATTTAGCTAGTCCTAGAGTGAGCATTCGATTATCGAGCCAATGAGGAGGTAAATGCATGATACAGACGAATTTTATGTAACCCTTTCCTGTGAATGGATATTGAAGAGGTTCTGCGGTGAACTGTTTGTGACTGTACTATGATGATGAATATACTAATTAATTCATTTTAACTTAATCTTGATTTTTTAATACTAATTTGAAAGGTAGTTTGATGGATGGCTGTATGAAAACACGTTCTGAGTAAATCATTATCGCAAAAATCAGCAATCTAAATTATTTGGATTGTGACCCACTTTATTCTGGAAAGTGGCCATTTAATTAGTTTGGATTCTTTAAATAGTATAAAATTAGCTTTATAGGTATAGCTTTTCAGTTGAAAATATTTACCATCCCTCTCCATGTTGCGATATGAAAATAGTTTCTATTCCTTCGGGAGAGTACTAATATCGTTGGAATATTTTTACGGAAATAAAGATAATAGATGACCCCATAAAAGTATTAGAATATTTTATTTATTTTATGGTTATTCTCTTATAATAATAATAACAGGGAAGAAAACTTACGATAACGCACTAAAGCTTTTAAGCTCGTGGCCTTCTTCTGCTTAAGATACCAATTTCGCTGTGAAGAATATTTGTATTGGGAATATTTGACAATCTCGCTAGCATTAAACATCATAATGAACATAATAGTTATTTCGTTGAAAGGTTGCTATATTATGTTATTAAATATGTATATTCATTTTTATATTAAAAGGAAGAGCATGATGGATCCTGCTATGTTACGAAAAAGAAATGAAAATACTACTATTTTACGAGGATTAAAAGGATTTCTTTTCACAATAAAAATAGTATTAAGCATATCCAATGTATGCCGTTACAGATGTAATTGATAAATTGAACAATTTTGATTTAACAGTTCAGCAAGTACATTTGGCGTAAAAGCCGAGTAGGGTTTCAATAGAATTTGAATTGTGGAGCTCCAGGGAAATATTTCACGTACCCAACTCTTTTAGAGCTAGTTGCAAATTGGTCTCTGTTATTTCAAATTATTCAATTTGATCCTCTTTTAATTGGCAATTTGTATTCACGAGAGGTTTTTGCGAATGTTGGAAAAAATAACTTTGATGCTTTTTCATAATAAAAAGGTCCAGGAATATTTTTTTGGGTGCAAAAAATATTTATGATATTCATCGCTACGAGGAGAAAATCTTTAATCTAAGAAAATGAGTAATGAAAAAGAGGCACGATTTTCTTTTCCACTTGGACTTGCAATTTACAAATAGGTACTTGAGTGTTGTGAAATATCGGAAGAGGATTTGCTCCAATTAGAAGAAATTTTTCTCGATTTTATACGACTAATTGAACACATAATTTTGATAAAAAATCAAACAATAAATTACGAAAAAATACTATATATACTATAATATACAAATTAATTTTGAAGAATTTTACATTTTCTAGTATTGGATTTCATTTTATAATAGATTATTGCGATCGTTTTTATCGCCATTGAATTTTTTAAAAGTTTATGATAAGAGATATAAAGCAACTTCAGCCGCTTAACCTACAATAGCGTGCGAAGCACGTTATAATGAATTTGATCTGAATGTTTAAGTGAAGTCTTATTTTATATAATAAGTCGTTATTTTCGGGCTAATTTGCGCATTTAAATATGTTTCTTAAACGCATTCGCAGGCAAGGACCAGCGACGCAATTCATGAACATTAAAATTGAGTAAAACCATCATTAAACATATTAATTATTATTCTATGTCTCGTGTCCTTTCCCACGCCTTGCGACTTCCGCTCTTCATCAATTTTAATTTAACCTTCTTCTATAGATTTCTAGATTATGAATGTATCTATTTGGGTAAAATAATTCATAAAATTTGATGTCATATTTATCTTTCTTCAAAATTTCGTAAAGAACACATTAAAAAAACATGTGGATCGATTTAGTTGATGATAAATGGTTCAATGGCTATAAAAGTACGGTCTTATCGCTGGAATGCTATCACTAAAAACGATCAGTGAAGTTAAGAGGCAAACACGAGATAGAATGACTCGTGTGCTCTGGCGATGGCTTAAGCACTAATAGGTATTCATTAATGTCGTCGGCAATTGGATTCACGAAACGAGTTAAAATGACGATGCCGCGCGCAAAAGCGTTAACCATGGCTATGATTAGATCCGTATTCATTTGCGAAAGAAACTTATGGGTCAACCTAATAAAAGTGTTGTTCCAGTGAAGGTCCGCGAACTGCATTTGTTTAAGAATCCCTGCAATAGATTAATCCCCAGAATCAACATCAGAATAAGGAACATATTCATCATCAGAAGAAGACATCTGTTTTTAAAAAACATATTTACAGTTACATTATAACCAAAATGTAATTCTAACATGTGATCAGCATAATAAGATCGTAGCTTGGGCACAACTGGCGGTGTGTAGGAACGTTATTACGTGCATACATACAAACGCGCGCCCACATTCGCAGACACACCCGTCTGCAATTGCAGGCGTGTCCGCGAATGCGTTAAAAGTATTCAAAATACACATCCTAACATAATATCACTCATAAATCATTACTAATGCTTTCGCAGAATGTAATGGAATAAAGGTAATAATTACTTCCATATGTACAGACAAATAGCTAAACGATCCGTTACCGGCCTTTCTGTTGATTATGGAACGCATCATCGAATCTTATAAGATGTCAAATAAGACACGTAACAATAATAAATGCATTTATTTATTAAATAACGAATGAAATATTATTTAAACTAACATAACCTGGATTTGAAAAAGTAATCATACACAGTTTGCAATATTAAATAACATTTTCGCTCATGCGTTCTAATAATTAATTTAGGATTTTAAATTTAAAAAAAATATTAATAGAATTTTTAATAATAAAATAAATAAATAATTGGTATGAAATATTTTTCTGAGTTCAGTCTAATTATTTGCTGTTTGTCGGATACAAAATACTGATCATGTTGTTACCTTGAGACCTTATTAAATGATAAGAACAAGGAAACAGTATTGATTTCTAAATATTTGAATTCAATATAAATCGTACTCTTATCTTGTTTGTGCAACGATTAAAGGTCGCAGTTGATATATAAAACTATATGATTTAGTTTATTTCTTGGATATGAATTTCTCAAATGAAATTCAGCGGAAAATTATCATATATGCGTGTGGCTTCATTGGATGCGCTTTCAAGGGCGCACGACAACTCGTCATATTCACGAAACGTTATCAAACGCTATGGCGTAAATATTTTAATACCGCATTGAATATTATTGGTTTATTTCAAAACAGTACGACTTGAGTCCACAGATTAATTATATTCGAACATGAATCCGTAAAAAAATATATATGCAGCCCTCGATTTTTGTTTGCATAATTAGATTTTTGAAATGTGTACAAAAAACATGTTTTACACCATTTTCGTTTTATCTGACATGAGCTAGCTCTATAGAAGATCTTCTTGGATATAAAAATATTTTAATATTGGGATTCTCTGTTAACTTCCCGATAAATATAACTAGGCCATAGTATTTAAGATGGATGAATGAATTGCAAAATTCCAGGTACAATATTAAGAATAAACTTGTATTCGAAAAATAAATTGTTTTTATATAAAAACTGTTTTTAACATGATATGATCTATCTGATATATATATTGTTTAAATATGTTTGTGAACATTTTTGCAACGGGTTCTTCATCGTCGGCCTTTCTCTTTTGATGTGTATTTTATTGACCTATAGGTCAATCAGTTGTTGATTCGATTTGGGGCTTGAGTGAAATTCAATCAATTTAAAAAGACAATTTTTGATGCTGGTTACATCAATCTAAATTATAGTTGATTCCTTATGGATTCCACTTTGGAATCGGAATGAATGGTCAATCGATTTAAATTATATGACTCTACTTCTGAGATATCACTTTCTTGCCCTTTTTATTAATAAATTACATACAATATTTATGAAATTAGAATACATTTTGCATATAACATATTAATGCGAATTTATGGCGTTTGTCGTTTCTCGGGCTGTGCGAAGACTTGATGCTTTATTGCATGTCTTTAAAAGGAGGCATCCCATCTGCGAGACTTTATATTTATCAAAAAATTGATAAAATACGTATCGTATTGGGTTCTCCCGAAAGAAATCCATTATTTTCGCATGCACTCATCTGAGTTCAATTATTATCCAGACACGGTAAAGAATCATCATTGGATTTTTTTCTTTTTGCATGATTTTTCAGCCTTACTTTCTGTGTCATAAATCTCATTATGAATTATTAACGCCAAACATGATGAATTTCGTAACCAAAAAGGACACATTTGTAGGCTATTTTTTCTTGGTCGGGGCTTGAGTGCGACCATGGTCCGAAACTACACAAATGAAATATATGGACCAGTTTTAACGATGAACATATGTCAATTTAGACGCTTTAAATTGGGCGACAGAAAATTACAGGATGCTCCTAAATCAGGATGACTCAAATTTTGATGAAGATATGCTGCGATCTTTCATTGAATCAGATCCTCGTCAATTAATAAAAAAATAAAAATACGTAAAAACTTTCAGCTCCAATATTAATTTGTAAAGTGAGCAGGATGAGTATTTGAATGTCGCATGAACTATCCGCAGATAACAAAGCAGAGCAACAGAACAAAACTTATAATTTTTGTCAACATAAAATATGCAATCTTTTGAAGTGAAATGTCTCTTCTATTGGGGAAAAGTTGACTTTATAAATTGTTTAATTCCATTTGTTAACGATGTTTTTTAGTTAAAAGATGTAGCTGTGTTTGTGTAATATATAATAAAATGGGCGCGCTACTAGTTTGGTGGTTGCATTATGCTATGTATATGACTCAATCAATAAAAGTATACTTGGTCCGTGTTATATAAGTTCTGTTTTTATGCGATATTCAAAAATAATGAAATCTATCCCTCATTTTTCAATAGAGGACAAGATTTTTTTTATGCGAATGCGCATTAAAAAAATCTAAAATTAACACAAATGCAAGTTACAACCGTTCAAGTCATCCATATTCAGAACATCCAAATGTGAAAATAGTGTTATATTAAGAACACCTATCAAACTTATACTGGATAAACTAGAGAATGAGTATTTTATTGTACCTGATGTTTGGAAAAAGTTTTCAATTTTGGATTGTATAAATAATGTTTCACGTGCGGTATCTCAGATAACTCCACACACTTTAAATTCTTGTTGGAAAACAGTTTAGCCTGCATTCGTTATAGATGACGAAACAATAAAAACTTCAACATTTTCAGTTAAAATCAATATTTTGGCAAATCAAAGTTGTGGAGAAAGCTTTGATACTTTTTCTTTATTTATATGACAGCGAAGAAGCAAAAGACGGTATTTAAACCTTAAAGGAGTACTGTGCCAGGGCCTGGCATCCCCCCTTCACTTTTCAGAAAGAGCACTCTTGTACATTGAGCTCGGAGACAGATAGAGACGGAGAGCTTCCCTGCATACATCAAAGTGTATCGACTAATAATGATTTCGATTTCAAATGTGTTATTTGTTTATGCAAAGAAATTATCGAATATTTTGTGCTATCGACAGTGTTTGTTTATTTAATTGCTTCCTGTTCGTGTCAATTCTATGTCCATTTATCATTTCCTTCTAAAGGAGGAGCAAATGAATCGATTTTTTGTCTATTGTTTATGTAAAGAAATGACGTGGTCTTGTATGCTATCAGTGTTTATTTATAATTGACTCTGTTTCGAATTGAAGATTGTCTTAAGCTGATAGGAGCTGACAGAAAATAATCGGTGTAAAGCGATTATGGCATCAACGACTTCATCGATTTTAAATTTGCTCACTCCTCAAAAGGTTAAGTGGAAAAATTTCGTGCCCATCTTTACTGTAAATATTATGCAAGAAGCTAATCATTTTTATGCGATTTTTAAAAATAATGGAACCTATCCCTCAATTTTCTATGTAGTTCAAGTCTTTTTTTGTGCGACTCCTCGTGGAACGTATCTATCGCATAAAAAGAGAACCAAGTGTAATACAAATCAGTGTTATACAAGGAAGTTGATACAAAATTAGGGTTTGCGTTCCAAAAAAATATCGAAGATTTAGAGTTTATGTATATAATTTTATTTGTTTTATTCTTTTCCGGGATCTGTTGTGGGTTTTCAATATCAGTCATTAGTTGTGGTAGATTCATTTAATATTTCGACTAATTCGTCTTCGTTTAATGTACGATCTTCGAATATTTCTTGGATGTCATGAATATCCACGTCATCAAAACCTTCTCACTAATATTACGACAAATGTTTATTGTCCTTTGGTATTCATCTTCTATTGATGGTAAAACATTTTCTCTTGAGACTACTTCTGATCACAGCTTTTTCCAGTAAGAATTTAAAGTGTATTGTTTTATTTCTTGAATGGATGCAGAAACAATATCGAATTGATTTTTTTGGATTGAGAAAGTATTAAATTTTCATCTTGATCGATGTATCATTACACTTTTTCCCCTCACAATTTATACAAATGTGTTATATAAAACCGTGTTATACGAAGTCCGATTGTATTATTATTTTGTTAATTTTATTAATTTATTAGAACTAATTTTTTAATGTATTTAAATGATTTTTTTGTTTTATAAATGGGATAAGTTTGCTCCAAAAATTAATTATTAAGAAATAATTTTATTTTTTTCTAAATGCATTAATTGTTTACGCAGATATATTCAATGAGTTATAGTCAAAAATAGTGACGGTCGGATGTGTTTTTTGCAAAAAGTATAGTCGTGTGTAGGTTAATATGCGCGCGCGTCAAGAGCTAGTTCACTTTCTCCGTCGACTTTCTCACTCGTAGTGCGCGCGCCGAGCCGTCCGCAACGCGCACTCGCCCGGGCGCCGACATGCAAACGCGGCCCTGACGCCACCCACCACCCCTAACTCCTCTTCTTCCACCCTATTCTCTTCTACCCCTTCAACATGAGTTTCACCCCCCTCGAGAAGGTCGGCCTTCTCTCCGTATTGATTGTTGGTTATGTCGCCGCAAGAAGACTCCTCAGCTATATTTACAACAATTTCATCGGACCCCGGGCCAGGAAAATCAACTTTAAATCCATGGGACAATGGGCACGTGAGTACAACAAAATATTTCAATCCCCTAACGTCCCTATTTGATAACCGGCCAACGTTGCATCTGTCAAAAGGGCAACAATATTGATCTGTACACAAATGGGAGCGGACATCGTGCTGACATTTGACCTATGTAAACATCGAGCATCGCGACCAAAATACTCAATTTGATCGATCAATTCAATATACTTTTGCAACAATACCACATTAATTTCATAACCATCAAATTGCGATTATACTCATGATACATTTTTATAAATTTACATCGTCTTTATCATGTCAAGATTAGCATGAGCGAGCAAATGTGCGCCAATATCATGCTTGGAATTCTTTATTAAATGCTGAAAAAGTGTATCATCAATAATGTAACCTTTACCACATTACGAACATGAATTTGAATATACGATTTTGAAATCGATTGTCAATCGGAGACCTTAAGGTTAACGCTATGGATTTATTCAATGCGCGCATAATCGACCCCGAAGGATCAAATCGGACAAAAGTACATCATAATTTTGATTTCGATTCAAAAAATCGATTTAAATCTGTCTGCTACCACAAACAAAACGCGTATAGATCCACACAAATATCACTATTGATAAGATAAATTCTTATCTATATAATGGCCTAAGCGTAACATATCATTTCAGCTAGCTTAGCTGAATTTGTCATAAATTTATGTTTGAATAAAAGATCATAATATAATATTTTTTACGTAAATGTGTGATGTTTAAAATCATCATTGCAACATTCAGCATCTCATCGCTATAAATTTCACCGGAGAAAGTAATTTTCTTCATCTATCATCGTACAGCTGTTAATGTTTCAACACGTTTTCATTTATATGGGCGTCATTTATTGAACAAAATATATTGATTTTTTTATCGAACGTATCTCATCGAAAGGGGTCAAAAATCTACCCCTTTTATATTTGTAATTATTAATCATTCTGCTTATATTCGATCGTAATTCTTTTTTATAGGTTTGTCTCTTCTATAGAACATAATAGGCGTCGTTCTTACCGATTCTGTCGTATTTTGTGGCGGTTGACCTCTTTTCTTTTTGGAATGACACAATTGTACATCAACTGAATTTAAATAATGCATAGAAGAGTATGCGACTGTTTAACTAGGTGTATCTGAAGGCACACGCGTTTATTTTTAGGTCAACTCAATAACGGCTAACTTGGCGCAGTTAAAAGCGCATTGTCGACACTCTGCACGTCTGTGCTAGCATTGACCACGAATATTCCGAAACCTGATCTCTTTGCCATTTTGACGATATCCGATTGATTGTCTTCGTTGTCAAATGGTTACGGCGTGATGTTTCATTTTTTGTACCAAGTCACGTTAATACTCAGGTCTTTCTTGCTCGTGCGGACGACGGATTTTCGCCATTACTTTCTTTTCGTATACTTTTAACATCGAAGAATGTACTCACGAAGACTACTTTCACATTCGCCTACCTTCTTACTGTTAGCTGGAGATCGAAGACGACCGAAATAAAAATTTGGCTCACATCGCCACTGATCCACTTCCGTTGAAATAATTCATGAAGCGGCGATCTAAATATATATTTAGCTGACATGAAGTTGCTGACCGAATCCAGCAGAATTTAGTCGCTGATATACTTTTGGAAGATAATAATGGATAGTGAACGTTAAATACATATAGATACATGAAATTTAATTGATTATTTTAATGTTAAAAAATATTTTCATAATACACTATGTTCTAGCCATTTCTTATGGAAGAATCATTTTACGCGATTAATTGAATTATCGCGTAAATTAGTACAAGTGCATCGATTATATATACAAAATAAACACTTGAAGGGCAGTTAATGATTTGATCACTTCATCTTTAACAAAAAAAATCTATACAGAGGCATTATATTAGGGAGACCAGAATAAAATCACGCATTTTTTTAAAAATGATTTTTTTTTTGTTTTTTGTTTGGTAATTTAGTCTGGATCTGATTTTGGAAGCCAGGCAACTTGCTGCTGAAAATGCACGCTCAGCCTCCACACTGCTGAAACACGGACTAAAACTCGCAAAATTCCCGATAAATTATTTATTTCCGTCACTGCAGATGAATACATATATACTATAATGCTTTGATGTGATTCGTAATTATATTACGGAGGAATAGAAAAATTCTGAACCCCGTATCTATTATATTTCATATCGATATTCCCATTATTAGAGTCGAGGTGTAGTAAATACATCACCGGTAGGGATAAGTTAATATAACTATTTGAAAAACATTTATATATGCATAGATTAGACAGTTGCTGCCCCTAGATGTCGCCTAAACTTGCCAATTAGTAATTACGCCACTGTTTCCAAGCGTCCAGATTTTAGAGTTCTACTGATCAGACTTAGAGGATCTGAAATATTAAATTGTGTGACTAATTTGCAATAATAATTGATATATCATTAAAAAATAATTATTATCTCGCCACGCAACCATAGATTCTTTTCTATATAAAATTCTGGAAATGCAAATATATTACACAAAACTTTGATTGGAACGACTTTTGGGACATTAATAAGAAGTTTCTGTTTATTGAAATTTAGTTCATATCTTCATCTTTATGCCCATCCATCTCATATTACTAATTCTCTATGTAATCCTTGCACGTTTCCAATAAGAGGATTTCAAACGTTTGTGCAAATATTTGAATTCTTTACAAATTTATCAGATAATCTGATAAGTTTTACATGACACATAATCATTAAATCAATCCCCTGATACATGGCATATGAATTAAAAACTCTCCATTATGGAACATGCCAGTCTTCTATATCATTTAGAAGCGAATGCACCAATGAAAGTTGAATGCGCTCAATTACACGCTAAATTGTCTGTCATTTAGTTAATTCACCTCAAATAACAACATTGTTTCATTTGTAGCAAAAAAAAAGTCGATGCTGTATTTAACTACATGCATTTTTCTAACAAAACCGCGATTTCTTCACAACGACGACACGAATAATCTCCACATAGAAAGAGTTATAATTTCGCAACGGTGTTGTTTTATCCTATTAAATGGTATGGGATCCACGTGCAGACCAAATTGAGTAATTCTAATCACTATCAGTCGAATCGAGTGCTGATAAGACATGTACTATGGATAGAGCAGAGTGACTTTATCACTGAGTTTTTATACTTCGTAATAAGGTTCAAATTTTTTTTGTGGCCAAATATTGATAAAAGCATTGTGTCTGCGTAGTATTCAATGTCCATGATTAAATCGTATAAAAAGAGCAAAAACTTTAATAGGTATAAGTCAGTGATGTTTTGAAATTTTAGGTGTCATTATGCTTTTTGAATAGTTTTTTTAAAAATATAAATATGTGTTTAAATATTAAAATTGAGCTTGAGATTCCATGGATGAGCATTCAGCTTTGTTCAGAGTGTATTTTAAGAACGCTCTCTCCAAGAACGCTGAACTGAAGCATATAAATAGCTCGAACGATAATGTTATTCTAATATGAACTTCAATAAAAGTGCTCTTTGATGGAATTCATAATGAATCTTTTAAAATGTATTTCCATAAATGAAAATTGTATTAGATTATGCTGTATTTCAATATTACAAACTTAGAACGCCATTTGGAATAAATTGAAAATACAGACTGCAAAAACAGTCGTTATTTTTACATCGAATCGCATAATATATATGAATTATGCGTAGCAATGAAAAGGTCCACAGTTCAAAATATTGCAAGTTGTATTAAAATAATTTTGCAGGCACATGGCAACTTATACGTCATTATTAAATACATTGGCACGCGTTCAGAAGGTGGCAAGCTGTAAATTCTGAATGGCACGCGATCTATCAAATTTGAGATAGATGAGAAATTTTGTATCATTTGAAAAATATCTAGCGGATTATTGTCTGTAATCGATTAAGAAAAAATCAAAAACTTAAGAATTTAAGATAATTTTGTGTTAAACCGATTGATGACATACTTTGTTCTATAAGATGCAAACCAATCAAAGACTATGTGAATAGATAGAATCAGGCCAAAGGACATTTTCATGGAGAATATCTTGATTAATCAATAGAAAATAGCAAATGAGTTCATATGAAACATTTCATGATTTCATGAGATCTAAAGTCATTTTCTTCTATAACAATATTTAAATTGATTTATTTCAAATTTCTTTCTGATTCTAAAGACGGAATATGGATCGTATAAACAATTTCATTCAAACACGAACAGTAAAAAAATTATCTCATTTAAACATTTAAGCGCAAAGCTGTGGTATAGCTTTGCGAGAAATTTCCACCAAAAATGCGGCGTGGCGATATATAGACGTCGAACAACACTCAGCATTTGTCATTGGATGCGTTAGTATATTTTGCTCTGTGTTTGCATATATTTTATTTTGTCTATAATGGATTCATATGCGATTATCCCTAAAAAAATTAATGAAAGTGGCTTTTATTTCTGGACCATTTTTTAATTAACGAGTTACCAAATTTGCATGTTATGGTTTATCACACATTTTTGAAAAATAATTTATAAACCTTGGACAGTTAAAATTTATGCTGAATATAATAAACATATCAATTCACATTCGACATAGCAACCTATTGGAGCAACATCGGAAAAATCGATGTCGCAACGTGTATGACATATAATCCATCGGAATAAAATCGATGGTTCAGCATATGATACATAGGGCCGTAAGAGTTAATATTCATTTTTCTATATTTACAAAATCTGATTTTTTTATATCAAGATTGACGTCCAGAAACTATCCCACCATACCAACACTCGATCTAATCAAGTGGGTTACAAAAGGTGATACCGAGGCATAAACATTCAATAAACATTTATATTATAACGCCATCACTTTGATAAGACCAGAAGTTATCGTCAATAATGTGTATTTTCATATCTTAAATTTATAAATAAGTTCAGTATGTGCTCAAGGATTACATTTCATTTTAAAATATAATCATGCATCATTTTTAGATATAATAACAATGTATTATATCACAGATATTACATAACGACATGACTAAATTGATATTTTTTTACATTCATCAAATTAACATGATAATTGAATGAACTCTGTGTATTTTGACACATTATTTTTGCATTGTAAGTTATAATTAATTTTTAGTTTGTTCGCATAAATTTATTCAAGAATGTAGTCAAATATATTTTCGCAATTTCTCTCTTAAATTATTGTAATATTAATATAGCTTGCTTGAATGGAACAAAGATAAATACGAAATCTGGTGGAGTACGCCGAATATCAAGAGTTGGTACTGTCGAGCCGAGGATATCGAAGATTATGTTTTCCCCAACTTCTCAAATTAATAATTAATATTAATGTGATTGGGTCTTGCGGTTCGATGATAAGTAATAAATTAAAGGATTAATTATTAATATAATACTCTAATCAGACGATTGTCGAATCAATTTAATCCCTTCAAATGGCGATACCACATCATAATAATTCATACTGATAATATGCTTGGCATGCAAAACACTTGTACAATTAATTAAATAAACTCTCTGTCAAAAACCGTTCATTTTAAAGCCAAACGTCCACAATTTTAATTCAAGACCCAAATAAATATCAACGCGGAAAAATTATGAAATTTTGGAAATATGCAGAGCGTGGTGAAATCTGATCCACATGCCTCTTGATGGTTGAATTTAAATAGAAAAAATCTGATTAACGTGTACGTTACATCATGCTGATCATTTTGAGGGACTTCTTTATTGAGAAATTGCTTCTGTTGAAATTGACGTTAAATTTTTTTTAAATGTTCGTGTAATTTTTGGAATAAGAGTACCTTGATGTCATAAATTCGCAATCTATTTCGAAAACAATATAACCATGTACTAATGAGCGCGTCTTGAATCGTGATTCAAAAGCTTGACAACATTTTTTTGAAATTTCCTCCATTTAATTCAGTCTTCATTATTTGCAAATAAGATGCTCTTTAAAATATCCCATTGTTAGAAGGCACCCATTAAAAAAGTTACCATATGGTAACGCTGACTGCCTTTGTTCAATCAGGTTAAATATATTGCATTCGGATTTTAGATCTTCATATTATCAGAAATTACTAATATTTTATCAACATATAACAGGGATTATATTAAACATAGATGATAAATATCAACACATGGTCACGATCGCATTTAATCAACTAATTATTGTATAGAATATACAATATGGATACTTTTCGTATTAAGTTTTAGTTTTGTAATTCACAATGCTCTAAATGAGATCCATAAGGAATATATTGACTATCGAAATAAATCCATTTAATTAAATTTTGTTATCTGTATCAGATATCTGTCAGATGTATGCAGATATCAAATATTATAATATTCATAATATTTGACTATTGTGTAATATATGCGCGTTGAAGAACACTTTAAGTTTATTGGATTTTCTCTTTATTTGCATAAAAAAATGAGTACTTCCGCTGCTTGAATGATATTCAATCGTTTTCAACAAAATCAAAGAATTCATCAACGTTACTTTCTCTTGCGGTCTTCAATCTTGCTATAATAAGAGTCATTCAAAGCTGACACTTAAAACCGACAACGATAACTCGATTTTACTTTCGTTTTATGCTTGATACCAATAGAACGATTTATTTTTTAAAAAAATGGATTTTGTTGGTAAAATGGTAAACATGGTATATTTGCACGGTCGATTTAATAGCATCGTGCAATCAATATCATAACATCGTTTCTCTTAAATCATTAAGAAGATTTTACTTTCATGGGACTTATTTATGATTTTACTTTACCGTTACCTTGTATAGGCACAAGGCTAATTTCACCTGGTCGTTTTCGAAGAGTTCCATCGCATGAGAGTAGGTCATGACTGCACATTGCCTGCAGCTGCAGCTCCGTCATGGAATGTCTTCTGTGGGTGACTGACAACAAATGGTTGTCGAAGAAAGTGAAATTTTTACTTAAACATTGTGAAATTACTGAGGGCATTCCATTAAGTTTAATGCAAGAGTTTTTTAGAATATATAATATTTACTTGTGAGCCCTTTGTAATTCTATGTCTCAAATTTTACATCGAATTAATTCTCCCATCGATTTTATGTCTAGTATAAATTTAAATGTTTATATTAGGTGTCCCATAAGTTTCTTTCGTTTTCATATTAAGAAAAAAATAAACAATAATTTGTATTACATCAAAATTTATTGAATAATATATAATCCATTCTATTCATTTACCTTTCTCCATATCTCCGGAAGCTTCATAATGCCTTCTTGCCAAAATTTCCTAGGTTTGTTGGCAAAATATTGATCAAGGTACATTTTTATATCATTTTTTGAATTACATTTTTTACCACGTAAAGAATTTTTTTAATGAACGAAATAAATCAAAATCTGAAGGGACAATGCCCGGAGAGTATGGAGGATGAGGTAAAACATCCTAGTCAAATGATAATAATTTATTTCTAACGGGCGAAGACACATGAGGCCTGGCGTTATCGTGGTGAAAAACAATTCCTCGTCTGTTCGCTAATTCTGGTCGTTTTCTGGCAATTGCATCTTTTAGATTGTCTAGTTGGAAACAATATTTTGTTGAATTAATAATTTTACCTTGTTGAAGTAGCTCATAATAAACTACCTCCTTCCAGTCCCACCAAATGCATAACAAAACTTTTTTTGGATGTAGGCCAGGTTTAGCTACAGTTAAAGCTTCTGTACCCTTGGTCCAAGACCGTTTACGTTGGATATTCTCATAGAGTATCCAACTTTCATCTCCAGTGACAAATCTCTTCAAAAAAGGTTGGCTATTATGTCGTTGGAAAAGATCGCATGTTGAAATACGCTGAAGTTTATTTGAGTCAATCAGTTCATGAAGAAGCCACACATCTGAACGATTGATGTAGCCCAATTTTATCAGATGATTATGGACCGATATTCGTGGAATTTATAACTTTTTAACTATTTCGCGTACAGTATATCGCGGGTTTTCTTCAACCATGGCTATGATTATATCTGTGTTCATTTTCGAAAGATACTTATGGGACAACCTAATAATATGACATTATTTAGGGAAACTACTACCCAAAAGATAAAATTCATTTGATGCCACTAGCCTTCAAATACTTAAAGTATATACATTATATAAGTAATTAATTTACTTTACGCCTTACTACAGTCCTAAATATTTATGAATACTTTTATTTAAATAATTTTAATTTAATTATTAGCATTCGATGAAATAAAACTTATTTTGAGTTGCCCGACTGTTAATACTTGTTTTCGGCACACAAAAAGTAATTTATGACTTTGCGTGGAAAGTTATAAAATATTGAAGAATGTATCATTAATTACGACGAACATGATTAAAATCATTTTCATTGTTATCGTGCGCATATTTTTGCTAAAGACAATAAAACGAACAAAAAAGTTTGTGTACTCCTGCGAAGCACCGTTTAATCGGAGCATGCAACTTTCTTCCATGAATTCGTTGCGATAAATTTGTGTGAAATTTCACTCTTCACAACCATTCCAACCATTCATCATTGTTTCGTATTATATTTTCATTAAGGTTTTTTTTCGATTTTTTCCCTCGAAACGCCTTTTTAATTAAGGCATATTGCCAAAAGATATAACTTCCCCCTCACAAAATGACATTTCCGAAATTGTCTATTATATTTTGTATTTTGACCGATAGAACCTTTGTGGAAAAGTTAATAACATGCCTCTTGCGCCAACTGTGCTAATAACCTTAGCAATATATAAACAACCAGCAACATCTGCTACAAAACGTGGTCACTGTTAGCCAGGGACTTCCAACATGCCTTATTTTGAATCAGTATTAAATATATTTTGCTTTGCCAATTGCTTTTATTATTATTGTTAAATAAAAATTAATATGAAATTAATTTATTTACAATTATTATCGATGTAGATTTGCTCAAAATATATTTGAAATAGTGCAAAAATAAATTTAATATTATATGTGTAAATATTAACGCAAATATAAGCTCATTTTGAGCAAAAAATATTCTATTTTGCCTTAAAACATAAAATAAATAGATGAGTTTAATCTTTTGCACTCGAGGTCCTTTTTTGCACGGTGAATCAGCAACTCTTGACGTTTCACAGCACTTTTGGCGATTTTCTTACTTTTAACTTAAAATCATTACACACAAAAATTAATATGTGAAACTTTTATATTTAAGCATTTTATATATTTTCACACCTTTGTGAATATAATTTCTCAAATATTAATCTCTCTAATTTTGCTGTGTGTGATATTTCATAAAACAATTGCTAAGTTGCATCCAATCCTGAGCCAAAATATCGATCCCGGGATTTCCCGACAAATTATTTATTTCCGTCGCTGCAAAAAATTATATACTAAAATACTTTGATGTGATTTGTAATTATATTACAGAGGAATACAAAAATTCTGAAGCCCGTATCTATTATATTTCATATCGATATTCCCTTTATTAGAATCGAGGTGTATTAAATACATCACCGTTGGGAAATGTTAATTTAACAATTTGAAAAATATATATGTACTCTATGTTTGTATACATAGAATAGTCAGTTACTGCCCCTAGGCGTCATCTAAGCTCGCCATTTAATATTTACGCCACTGTTTCCACGCGTCCAGCTTTCGGCGGGAATGTTTCGATTTAGTAGCCTACGTCGTGCTAGTGAGGTGTACGATTTTTGTTAGATAAAAATTTTAATCCCGAATTTTTCGGGAATACGTTTACTAATCCCGGAATTCATGAGCACCTAAAACTGTCTGGGATCCCGGGATTGGATTCCCTAATTACAATAATATGTGGTTTGATGTTTTTTGTCGACTCTGTTTCTTTGAGAACAGAGTTCGCAATCATTCCTAATTACTGTTCAATGCTTATAGCGATCAAAAACAGTAGTATTTTTGCCACAACTGCCGAATTCAAATTAGTGCCGATCATGCAATCCGGTTCGTAGTTGCGGACTAATTTCAGATAAGAAAATTTTATAACTATTTGAAGGTGTGTCATGTTATACTCAGAAGATCATAGGGACCCGCTTCAAAGGAATTAAATGTAAACAGTGTATTGTCGTGCATCGAGTATCTCCATCAAACGAACTGGTGAATGAATGTTACCTCTCGAGTGCAAAGGGTTAATAGATGAAATAATTATGAAATTCATGAATAAAATACTTTTTATAAAAAAGAAAAATATAATAATTCGTTCAGAATCCAATGTCCTTGTTTATTAAATTTACCAACGTTAGTATCGCCATTTTTTTCCATTTATGATACTTATTAAGCTTAAAAAATTCCATAATTTTCTGTATTTTCCCCGGTGGAATAAAAATAGCACACTATGGCATAAATATTTTTCGTCGATTATGAGGTTTGATATTGATAATATTTTGCAGCTAAAAATTAAAATAATATATTCATATCTCATAATTTTTGTCTCGATATAAACTGATTATGAAAGAGCATAACTATAAATTTTGAATTAAACTTCTTGTGTGAAGAAATATAGTCTTTGAATACTTATATTAAAGGGGTAGCTTTTATTATAATGTTGTTTTTTTTTATTTTTTATAATAATGTTGTTGTATATTGGAATTGTATTAAATTAATAGGATGGCTTTAATTTAGCAGGGTAACTGAAATATCTTGCTTTAATACCCCCAGGTGGTATTTATAGCGACCGCTTTTTACAAAAACATATATAAGTTTTGGAAACTATGTGAAAGTGATTAATATTGTAAAAAATATGTAAAAATAGCAATAAAATGATAGTTATAAATATCGTATGAATTTCAACATAAATATATTTACTTTCATATTTTCTTTATCTAAAATTTGCATGAATGCTATTATAATTTTATATTTATAATTCGTTGATGTAAAAAGTTTTTTTTTGTTACCATAGAAAGTAGAAAAATTTCGCATTCTAAAATTATGTTAAATACGACATTTTAATAAGAAATTTTTTTGGACTACTAAAATCAGTTTTTTTTATTTTCTTCACGAAATTATTATTTAAAAAACAACGAAAGTGTGTTATAATTTAAATTTTTTTCGCACTGAATCAGTAAAATATGCAAATAAGAGCAAAATGTTCGCTGCCGGAGAAGAGTTGACCTTCTCTGGGGTACACTCGTTAATGATGTCGCCGCCTTTCTCGCTCTCATACAACAAGTCCCGTTTTCGGTCACTCACTCCCAAGCGCTCAGCTGAGCGGAGAAAGTTGGGGTCTAGCGGACCCCAATGTCGAACTGCGTAGTTCTCGGCCAACGTAAATTACATTCGGCCATCCACCGAAGGCCTTTCACTGCCTCAATTAAGCCCCGGGGTCTAAGCAGAAACGGAAAAAGCCGTAAACTGCACAAAACATTACTGCCTCAGATCGATATAAACTGAAAGTCATATCAATATATATTCATTCAATTTACAAAAATTTTCATCAACAATCCATATTTGTCATCTACAATCGAATTGCATATGATGCAAGGTGCAACTCTTTTTAAATTGCACGCGCAAAAAATTTTTACAACGTTTATGTCATTAGATCATTACATGATTGATAGGTAGGTGAATGTAAAACTATGATCCGGAAAGCAATCTAATAAATAGATATTTTCGTTATGAAACGACATGCGATCATGACTGTCAACCAACATTCTCACTTTTAG
Organism: Stenopsyche tienmushanensis; assembly: GCA_008973525.1. Classification (NCBI taxonomy): domain Eukaryota; kingdom Metazoa; phylum Arthropoda; class Insecta; order Trichoptera; family Stenopsychidae; genus Stenopsyche; species Stenopsyche tienmushanensis. The sequence continues at coordinate 47,441 of WACJ01000410.1, read as the reverse complement.
TCACTGTCACTTTTAGCCTAATTTATCATCGTTTCACTAAGACTTCCCGCTTTCATCGTATTGAAAATTTAACTTTTGACATTCATTCGCATCTAAAATTATTCGTATTGCTATTAAAAGCGAAACGATTCAGTCGTTTAATGTGTTATTTATCACAAATCGATTTTCAAATACCATTATCTTTCAGAATTTGATTTGAAATTATCTTTTCAAATTCATAATACGATTGAACTCGGTTATAACAAGCTGTAAAATTAAATGACTGGTAGAATGACAGATTAAGTATTCATTACGACCAAAACTTTGATGACACTATTTAAGGGGTTTGTATCTTGTTGGGCCTAAAAGAGATCGTTTTTTAATGTTTTTTATGCGAAAAGTATTAAATATAGAATGTTGATATTTCGTATGTCAACTAGACTATCTTTATTGAATATAAAAATATTTTTTAAAGTTTGACAAAAAATAGTAGTGGAAATGGAGGGAAACACGTATGTCGATGGACGAGCGATGATATTCTTCACCATGGAAGTCTTAAGTCCTGGACAGGTGATTTGCAGCAAAAAAATCAAACATATTTTTATTTTGTATAATATTATGTAAAGTATAGACTATAATTAGAAAGAAATATTAAAAAATAGCGAGCGATTGAAGAATAGTGTATTTTTACCATCATTTTTTATAGTTTTTTGTTAATTAAATACAAAAAATTGAATATTTTTAGGTCATTTTAGTCTATACGATAAAGACGTTTGTTATACATGTGTTTGCCAATTTTCATAAGGAATGCTTATTTAGGGCTCGTGAGAGCACTTATATTAGCTTGGAAAAAGTGGTTTCGAGAAAACAGTAAAGATTCTCCTCATCGGCTTATAAATTTGCGAATTTCATTTATATCGACTTGAAATTAACTAAACATATTCTTAAATATTGATTCTTTCCGATACACAATGAAAAAAAAGGTTTTTTTAAACCAACAAGGTAGAAACGTCCCATAAAAAAATTCAATAAGAATTTAAAATGATAGCAGATCTAAAAGTCAGTGGCGAATTTATAATCAGTATTTATTTGGTCAACAATATTTGATATTAATTATTCAGTTTTATTTGGATTTTTAAGACAAGTTAATTTAATAGCCTACTAAAAATAAGTTTTCGTCAGCATAAAAATAACTAGGACCATATTTTATTGTTCATTTTTAATCATTATTTATTCTCTCTTATAAGATTGACATTGTTTTGAGGTCGTGTGTGCGTATTTTGATACTCGTTATAACCGTGAACTCTTGCTATTTTTACTTTTAAACATGTATTTATTTGATTGAAGATATTTAACAGTTCATAAAATACATTATTGTTAAAATATTCCATGTTTGATTTGTATAAAAAACGCAGATACAAAAACGTTTCGTTTCGGACATTAAAATTGACTCGGTGCGTATTTTTAAGTATCTGTTCGCAAAATTGTTATAAGCGTCATTTTGTCAGTGTTCAGTTGATTTATTGCGTTTCTTAGCATAATTAATTTTCATTTTAAATCAATTAACCGTTGTCGAAATGGGATTCTCATTTCGACCAGAACGGAAATGAATTTCCACCCTTATTGGGGCTAATCGGCTTTGAAAATTTATTGAGATTTGTTTCGGCTTTCCTCCGAAATCTTCATTTTATTGCGGGGGAAGACATTAATTCGTGCTGTACCGGCATAAAAAAGTATCAGAGGGGGAGAATTTTAATTCGGGATGTAAGAATGTGATCTCGGCAATATTTCGGAGGGATGCGAAATTAATTAGGGATATTACGGAATTCACGGATTCAATATTTTTTTAGCATCTGTTGAATGAGTCGTACTAATATTATCGTATGGATTAATTACATTATTCAATATTTTTCAAATTTAATTTATTGTGGAAATGGTTTGAATATTTGCTATGATACAAATATTAAAAAAAAATATTTTTTATTGTTTCAGTTGTAACGGGATCAACAGATGGCGTTGGGAAAGCTTATGCTAGAGCTGTAAGTATTATATTACATTTATTAAAAAAATACGTTTTGTTAAATGAGGTGAATACCATACGATTTAAAGAGTGTCTGAAAGTTGTTTGAATTGCCATTAATAAATTTGTATTGAATCCTTTGCTCTCTCGACCCCTCGATTTATGGATATTATATTTTTATCCTCCATTAATCGACAATAGATGTCACATGTGTATTTATTTATTCGATAGAATCTTATATTTTTTATTAAACAATATTTTTTTTTACTTTGCCAAAATAATTAAATTAGAAAATTCAGTCCATTTATCATATGAACATCTCTAAAGGAAGCTTGTTCTGAATATATTTTTTAATTAATATTTATTTTTTTCCTGGGAAGTATTTCATTGTGTCAACGTTTTTACAACAATTTAAAATTTTTAGCCATTCTCTCAATAGATTCAACAGAAGATGCTCTCGTTTTTAACAACGTTAAATAGCACTTAGTATCTTATGCGAAAATAAAAAAGCTTTCAGTGGAATGGAACGAGATCTTGTTGAACCATCGTCTCTTTCTTAGACCATGTAATTAAGTACATCTGGGCACATAAGCTTATTACCTTCACTATCTAGTTAGTTCTACTACTGTTATCTCTATCGGTTAACTGACTCTGGACTAGGTCTTCAGATTTTGAAGATACACGCTTCTCTTTGAGCTCTCAATGTGAACTGTAATCTTGTTAAGTACGATGTTTGTTCACATTTATGGATTTTTACGAGGATATTTTGCTGGACAAGGGAGATATATTTGATAGTTCATATTTATAAATTTAAATTTTATTTTGAATTGAGTTGATCATTCTGATTTGATTCCTAAGAAGAACGATCTATTTTTTATCTACTAATTGACTTAGTATATAAACATATTTTTTTATAATGTTATCAATCATTCGCTTGAAAATCATAAAATTATTATTGATACACTCTCAGCATACTCAATCATTGAATCATAAATTAAAATATTGAAACAATAACGAAGATTAGTTGTATCCATGATCCCCAAATGGGATTACAGGTCGTTTTTTCTTTATTCACTTAAAACTGTTTCATTTTCGAAGCTCTCCCTGGTTGAATTTTATATTATGTTTAATTTCTCACTCAATGCTCTCTTAATGTGACTCTTGATTGTTGTTAATAGTCCTCTAAATAGATTATTTAGATTTAAAGATTTGTTTTTCTTTGTGTTTTCTATTGGACTGAGTTGAGGCGGCGGAGCTTTTCCATTAAAATAATACGTCTGGAGATTTAATTTATTGCGAGATTCTATTTGCGCTCATTTCATTTCTTTTGTATACCTTTGAGAGACTATTCCCCTTGATTAATTCACAATCCACAAAAAACTGACAAATGAAGACGGATTAAGGACGTTTTTCGACAGCTTTATGCAAGCAAAATTTGTTTGTTTCCATTGAAAATCCAATATTTGTGGCTAAATTTAACAGTTTCTTTATTTCAAAATAAATTTGAATACATCAAACATGCCCAACAACCTTTTTGACCTACATCTTGAAGGTGCTTTGCTAAGTAGAATAACTTACCAATGTCAAAATATATATTGGCTTTTATACTAGTTACAAGCATTATGTTATTTCAGCAGAGCCTTAATAATTGATAATCCTTATATTGAATAGTTTTATGTTGTATTTTTTTAAATGCTTCAAACAGTAAAATAGTGTTTTAAAATACTTGGCACTAATTTTATATAATTTGATTAAGGAATTGGGTCAAATTTTGAACTCGTATTTCCGTAACGTTTGTAAAATAAAGTGAAGCTTAAGTGCAAAAAAAGCTCATTGCAAAATATGACAATTTAAAATTTTTAATTTAATTTAATTTTTACTAAGCTTTTAGATGGAAATTATAAAAAATGCCTTAACATGAATTAATAACATGATTTAAAGTACGCAGTTTGAATTTTACTTTTTCAGTTTACTGAATTTTAAATGCAGATTTTTCGACTTTGTATTATAATTATTTTTAGAACAAATCTGTTTAAAAGTTCATGAATAATTATTAAATATATTATATAAAATATTGGATTACTTAAATATTCTATAGGAGCAAAAGCTACAAATAATTAGTTATAAAGAAAATCAAAGTCGGTAGCAAATGGATGTAATTAGGTCTCAAAATGAATAATTTTGATAATCGATTAGATGTATTATTTATCGTCTATATTTTCGTGGGAACGCTCAAAAACAAAATTTAAATTAAAAAGTGGGTAAGAGAAGAGTATGAGCTATTTAATTAATGAATTATAAAGTTGAATCACCAGAATTCATATAGAAATATATGCATATTATTCATATTTTTAGAAAAATTGAAAGCTTAGTTAATCTCTCTTATTTCTCACAAGTAATGCGAACGTTATAAGAAATATTGGTTTGTATAACATCTCGGATCATTTTTTTAGAGGGTGAGAATGGTGATTACATTTTTAAAAACATAAATACCCTTTGATAATCATGTTAAAGTATTGTAGTTGACAAAGTCGTTATAGGCGTCATAAATGAGATTTCGAAAAGCTTATTTTTAAAAATGGTTCAAAAAATTAAATACACATTTAAATTTAAAAAGAGTTATTAAGATGAAATGCAGAAATTTTATATTGGACAGATAATCACAAATAGATTATATTTTAAATTAAAAAAACATACAATTTTGAGCTTTCAAAGTTAACTTTTTTTATACTTTTTAATAAAAATCCTTATTCCATAGTTCAAATAAATAAATAAATTTGTTTTTTAGCTTGCAAAGAGAGGATGCGATATCGTACTCATTAGCAGAACTCAATCTAAGCTTGAAGCCGTTGCAACTGAAATTGGTAAGGTCAACATTGTCTCTGAAAATTATTGTTGTACAAATTGTGTGCTTTAAGAATATTAACATAGTCAATATTTTTTTTAATCGTAGAACAAGATTTCAACGTAAAAACCAAATGCATAGTGGCAGATTTCACCGAAACCATTGGCGTATATGAACACATCGAAAAGGAATTAATCGGTATCGAAATCGGCGTTTTAGTGAACAACGTCGGAGTTTCTTATCCCTATCCCGAAAACTTCTTGGACGTCAGGGAACAGTGAGTATGACTTTTTTCATTCCTGTTTATTTGATTCCTCGGATAAGGGAAACAAGTTCGGTAGGCACATTTATTTACAAAATATATAATGTTTCATTTTATCCCGTTTGTTAGTGACCCATGTACGGTACACAATTGGAAAATCCGTTAGGAAATCCCGATTTCCGCAACTTTTCAATTTCACATCCTACCTATTATGCTCGGCAAGGGCAGGGCTATTTGAGAGGTTGCGGCTGTTTTGGTCCCCGTTAGTCGTCGCCTTGTCTGTTTTTGTTGTTTTCCCGTTTTGAAAACACCACCCCATCACGGTTCGGCGGTGGAAAACAAACGAAATGAAAATGAATACTCCAAATCCGTGGGAAAAAACGCAGCTTGGCCAGCATTTTCGCTGAAAGGCTTCGCAAGAGGAAGTGTATAGCGGAAATTGAAAGATAAATCCAACTACATCTTTTGCGTCCGCAAGATCACTCATTCGACCGAAAAGTTCGATCCAGATAGACGGAAAATTTAATTTTCAATTCATTTTCGGGCAGTTTTTATTTATATTTTTTGCCTGAATTTATTTAAAAATCTTCAATGGCGTCGTTAATATATTCTTCAATAGTATTTAATACAATACAACTGTAAAAGTCATACAAGGCAATGTCATTGCAAAAAATCCTGAATAATGAAATGATAGTGTGGTTTAATTTATAGATTCTTCTTATAAATACTACAAATCCAACTTATGTTTTTAACATACCAACAATTTTTTTTGATCGATAATATTATCTAATATTGAATAAAAAAAATCAACATAGTTTCGAAATAACGATTATATTGGGAGTTTTACTGGAATATAAATTATATTATGAGGCACCATCAATTGTTTCAACTAAGGGTAGCCTAATTTTCTGGAATCACAGTATATTTTTTTCCGATTGAGGGTTTTTATTTATTTTGTGCCTTTTTTCATTATTAGGTCAATCTTATCTCAAGCGTTCAGTCGTGAATTGTAAATAAAAGGTCAAAAGAAGATCCTTAAAATAAATATAGAACCTCCATTGAATTTGTATTTTAGGAGGTCAAATAATTTGCTTTAACATTTAGATAGCGTCGAAGACGTGAGTTGACAATCGCCCAAAGGGCATTTTTATTATTCGTCTTTGAGTCTTGGAGCGAACCATTATTTTTCATATGCGCTGGGATTTGATTAATAAAGCGTTCCAGATTTTTAAGATTATTTTTTTCCTACGTCCTGAAGGACGTTCCATGTGAAATATTAATTCTTATTTATAGTTTCTTATGAATATTTGTGTAGCATTAGATACACTTTCAGAATGACAGTGTTGGCGAGAGCTGCCCCATTAATATTATAAAGGGTACTGTCACAAGATAAAGTCTTTTGTTTCGGGTTGCGAAACTTTGGAATATTTAAAGCACTTTAAAATAGCACCCAAAAGCATCGTGCAAGTCGAAATATTACGCCATTTTTAAAATAAACACAATAATAAAAAGAACATATGGACGCTTCTTTATGTCGTTCCTTTCGCAATCGCGAAAGATGTCCCGGCAAATAAAACAATATACGAAAGCTGCTCTCACATCCATTATTGTGACATTACAATATATTCTGCGCTAAAAACGGTGTTTTTTCGCGTTATATATCAAGTGGTATCGTATTATTTCTGTTATTTTAAGAATTTGACAGACACCATGATTAATGATTGTCCGGAACAATATTGAATGTTGACGACAACCTATTAATCATACGGTATGAGCACTTCTTCCTAGAATTTTTGTTATTCAACTTGTCAAATTGCGACCATACTACACCTTTATTTTTATGTCTCAGAATGAAATGCGTATTAACACTATTTCTACTATGTATATTTCTACCATGTATATTTTGACTACCATAAAAATAGTATGAAGAGGTGTTCTCCTAGGAGATACATTTTCTCGATCCGTTCTTAAGGGCCTCAGATGTGTGCAATTTATTAATAATAGTCCTAATTTTTCATTAATAAAAAAATCATATCAATGTTATTACATAAATACAAAGCTGTGTCTCAGAATGAAATGCACATACATGTTTATTAGTTTAAATTATTATTTTTTTATTAGGGATTTATTCGACCAAATTCTCAAAGCTAACGTCGTTTCTGTGACTAAAATGTGCCAAATGGTGATGCCCGGGATGGTCGAGAGAAGAAAGGGCGTCGTCATCAATATTTCATCCATGGCAGCGTTCATGCCCTCCTCCATGTACGCTGTATACGCTGCTAGCAAGGTTCGTATTTTTTCGCAAAAATATTTCCGAAATTTCAGTTCGATAGTTCATCAAGTAGACAATAAGGGTGGGAGATTTTTCCCAATGAGCTGTTCCGTGACTAAAGGATGTCGTTATAAGATAAATGACGTCATCAAATCGTCAATTTGTTTCATTGACGCTCGTGAGATTCTCACATTTTCCTGGAGTTTTCTGGCGAAAGGAAAACTGGAAAATGTGGCAGAATATAAATCTTAACCGCCAATTGCTTCGATGAATGACTTTTGGAGGAAATTCAAGTTCGATACTTATTGATTTTTTTATTTTTATGCAGCTCTACGTCGACAAATTTTCGATCGATTTGGAAGCAGCTTATTCCAAGAAAGGTATAATAATTCAAAGCGTTATACCTGGGCCAGTGGCTACAAAGATGTCGAAGATTCATCGTGCGACGTGGATGGCTCCCACACCGAATGTTTATGTCGAATCGGCTTTGGCCACTATAGGAAAAACTACAAGAACCACTGGCTATGGACCCCATGACCTATTATTAGGGGCTATTTCAGTCATTGACTTTATTTGTCCTTCTGGTGCTGTTTGGCTGGTCACAAAGACTACCGACAATATAAGAAGGCGTGCTCTGAAGAAATTGGCAGCAACTAAGTCGTGATTAGCATATAGACATAAATCATCTTTATTAAATTTAATTCATTCTTAAATAAATTACATTAGATTATAATTATGAGATAAAAAAAGAGACACGCGGAGCTCCAAGGGGTATTAGATATAAATTATCGTTTTGTAAAAAGCGAATTTAAATGGTTTTCAAATAAAATTGAACCCTTTTCATTACGATTCAAAAGTAATTTCCACCCTTAAATATATTGAATAGAATTTTTAAATTCAATAGCTTTGACATTTCCACAAAAAAAAATATTTAAAATAACATCTAAGTTCGTCGATTATAAGAATTTTTATTTGCATTTTATTTGTTATCTTCGTTGTAGTTAATTTTAATTTAGTTTTATTACGGGAGAATCCGAGGCAAACCTCTTCTCTTTCAACGGTGTATGTTACCAAAATGTACTAGTAATATTTTTTTTACACGAGTTGTCTAATTTCGATTCCTTAACGATAGCATAGAAGTATATAAAATAGTAATTTACCACCTAATAAAGTAGATATAATATATAATACGTGGATTGAACTTCAAATTATATCTTCACAAATAGTTGTTGCTGTTATAGAATTTATTGTTGCTATGTATATTATAAATAAATGCTTAATCAAATTTGATCTAAACTATTTATTTGTATTTAAAATGGATGCCCTTATAATTTTTCAGGATAAAATGTATACAGGTTTTGGCGATGTGCTGCGAAACGACGTGCATTATTAAGTAAGATCCCGAAAGAAATCCATTTTTTATTACCTTTAACATTCGTTTTTTTTTATACATGTCAATATCTAACTGCCACATCTCTCTCTTCTTGCCACATTTTAACCTCTCATAGAAACAAGAAGATTTCGACTGAATTTTCGTTTAACCTGTTAAGCGGGGAAGTTCCTTTTCAATAACGCAACATACAGTGGGTGCGCACATTTTTGTTAGGACGTATATATACGTCCCGCCCACCTGGCGTGAGTTCATATTATTAATTTTGTTTATCGATGCTTAAAATTGATGAAAAGAATTAATAAAATGTATATTTTTTTATTTATTTAGATACATAAATATATAGAGAAGTTAACAAATACAAAACAATAAACAAGAGCACATAAAGAAAATGGAAGCATATATTAAAGTTTAAAAAAATAAAATATATCCATACTTAAATTCAAAAGTCAGCTTTTGTGTGATGTATTTAAAAGCAGTCGTTGATGTGTAGTGTTACCTCAAAATTCGGACACCAGTATGTAGATTCTTTCCCTTTTTTTTAATAAACTCGACATTTACTGGCTTTAGTTGCCTTTCATTTGTTCTTTGAAAATACCTTTCAACTAAGGCAACTTGGCATAAGTTGGCTTTTTACACACATTCGTTAAACAAAAAAAAGTCCCGCCGGCTTTAGAACAACATATATTTCGAGGACGTATATATACGTCCTAACCAATTTCGATGTAGTTTACGTTGGGTTAATGAATGCTCTAGAGCAGTGGTTCTTAAACTTATGTAGTTGGTGAACCCTCTTTGAGGCAAATTTTCTTCGTGGACCCCCTCCCCCCCTAAATAAAAATCAGAAAGTAATACATTTAGAAAAATTGGATAACACGGTAGAAATTCATAGTATATTTGTTTCATTTTTATACAAGTTAATTTGGTTTCATATGGGCATACGTTATCATGCTCTAAAGTAGTAAGTAATAAGTATTTTTTTTAAATTATCGTATACGGTCAATTTCATATCCCCAGGGATAATTTGCGGGAAAAAATATCGCGTCCTTTGTGTTGACAACAATGATGCAAAAATACTCTATTGCTCTGTTTTGTTTTTCGCGGACAGTTCGTGCGGCATCCAAATACCTATCTTGCTCCTCTTACCAATGCATTTAAAATAAAAACGATGCATTGTGTGCATTCAAATCCAGATTAAAAAAAAACATTTGATAACAATTTGTTTCACAGTGGTTTTTAAACTTTAAATAACTAGTTTTCATGTAATTTTATTTAGAAAAAACCTCTTCATGCCTTAGATAATGACGTTTTTAATCAAATTATTGATTAAAATGAATTATTTATTTAAAATAAAAGGGCTCAATTCCCAAAAAACAATTTATAAATATGAATATGTTTATTTAGAATTCTTATGATACTTACATAAGAATACATGAGTAATGAAAATATAATGAAAATAAATTGACTTTAATAAATTATAGCTCCCGCAGTGATTGATTTTTCGTCGTTATTACTTTTAGAGGGATCAAAGAAGGAAAAGGTGAAGTTAAACGAATATACAAGAGTATCATGAGAATATTAGTTGAAGTATTATCAATTATTAAGTCCTTACTGAGCCGCAAAGGGTTCCGGTCAATCGTGAGTGGGTTCCGGAAAAGGACGCACTTGTACCAAAACTATCCACCCATCTGTAGCTTCTATATTAAAACCCAGAAGCCCTTTAAAGCTTGTAGTCTTTGCCAAGAGATTCGAATGGCCTTCGTAATATATAGGCTGTCAACAGTCATACCTTTACAATGAAGAAGTTCTTCAAATGGTTAATCTATTATAGAGCCTTCATTTTCAATTTAAATAAATAAAAAATCATGTTTTTCAGTAAAACTGAATTGGTCACTATGAAATAATTTGATTGCAATTCGGTTTTGAACATCTAACGTAAATTCATGAAGATATGGTTCTACGTACGTTTTTAAAGATGAACTAATTATTTTCATTATTTTCATTAAAGAATAAATTATTAACATTTTATAAAGTTAATAATAAGCCTCTTTGAAAATATTTTTTTCTTAATCATTGAAGAGTGGAATTGTTTTTAAATATTTTCCATTTATTGCACATATTGATTTAAAGTTATCACCGAATCACTTATTAAATAATAACATAAAGAAGATTATGAAGGAAGCTTATAAAAACTTTGAAAAAAGCAGAAGAACAACGCCTTTGTACGTAATTTTTAGCGTCAGTAGAAGTTCGCAGAGTTCATGAATGTAAAATAATAAATCATTTAAGGATAATACATTTCTTGCAAACCTCGTGCTTTAAGATGATTTGTGAATGTGAAAAAGGTCGTTGTTGTATACTTTACTTTCTAACAATATGTCTATAATACATTATATATTATTTAATATTGAAATATGAAACACATTTTATTTTAATAAGATGAGATTTTATTGAATGACGTATAAATAAAATTTTCTAAATATTTATTTAATAATACTCAATGCCTGATTTAAAAAAAATCCTTATTTCGAAATGTGATGATTGCGAAAAATAAAGGTATAGAAATGCGGTTGCAAAAATTTGAAAATATTAGGATGATAAGAAAATACCCGCAATCAATGTGATAATGAAATTAAACTTATACAATGAATTCGCATAATACAATATTTGTAGGAATAAAACGATCGTGTTTTATAAAATATATAACTATTACAATGATATTTAATAGGAGCTTTTATTATAAAATCTGACAAAAGCGCTCGAGAATATCAAAAGAGGACACGAATGCGCTTTCATGTCGGCGATGTAGTGGTTGCGCCATTTTACCCCATTAATTCTTGTCTGCAGTATCTACCTTCTTTTATATCGTACTCGGTTTATCACAAAGTTTTATAGTTTGATTTTCACCACTATTTAGAGTTTTATCTCAGGTTTTTCCTGCAGCGAAAGCTTTCACGAAAGTTTCCAAAGGACATTTACTAACTGCGCTTACACACACAAGAACGATCTCCAAGGAAATAAATTGTAACTATAAATAAAACATTGAACAACAAATAAACGAGCCATATGTTTGCACTGAAATCAATTTAAGACCTTATTGAGCGAATTAAGGGTGTGGTTATAAATGCGGATCATGTGCTTAGAATTTAGGCGTATTCATGGAATAAATGAGAAGTAAATTGTAATACTTGCAGATTTATGTTGCTTTGAATCGATGAATGTTGTTAACGTACCTGAAACAATGAAAAATATAATAAGATAAAGTGCATTGACATATGTTGTACTTAAAAACCCTATTCGATGTAAAAACAAGTCGGACGTGTATATCATGACGTAAATTCGAGGCACGTTTCGCATTTTGTTCATGATTAACGTGATTTAGAGATTGCAAAAACGATCATTTTTTATACTGACATTCAAATGCTTTATTACTGGTTAGCAGAAAAAATCTACCTTATGCAATTTTTAATTCGGCATCTGGTTATGGTAGGAAATGAGTTCAAAATGTATTAACATAATGAATGTTGCATATTTGTTCTAATTTTTTTGTTGTTGTAATTGGTTTAATTGTATACAGACAAACTGAATTATTTTTTATCGGTTTAATGGAGATTTGTGCTAAAAAATGAAGTGGAAATTCAACAACAATATGTCACAATGTATTCATAGTGACTTTCCATGATGGTGTTTCTATTTTATGACTTAGTAGCATGTCCGTAATAATTTCATCGATTTCACTTTAATAAAAATGAAAGTGAAATCGATGAAAATTGCCATTGATAATTAAACCAGAGTATGTAATTGTATGCATTAAGATTAATATAGCGATTAAACGCTTAATATCGATAACCATTTCGTATAATAGATTCTTAACATTGTATCTATTTTGTTACACGTGTAAAATGGCCACATTGGATGATTGAAATCACCGGCACTTAATGACAGAAGATTTCTAGAAAATCGTTCTACGCCATAATAGCATTTTCATAATGATTTTTAAAATATGGTAATGACTTCTTTACAACACTTTATTATACTTAATTCTGTCAGACCAAGTGTTATTAACTTCATATCGTTATAGCTGCCAAACAAATCTCTTTATTATCAGACTCTGGTTGTAGACAAAAGGCATCTGATATCAAAAGCAAGGATCCTGACCAGTGGTGATCATAAATACATTCGATTATTTCGATCACTTTCATGGTACTCAAAAATTCTACGATCTCGATGTCTAACAAAATAAAACCCGGATCAGGCACCTCATGAAAAAAATCACCCATAATTGAACTCCTATCACTTTTCTATCCATCAGCTTAGGATCTCTATAACCTGATATCGTCGTTGTTTACTGACGTCTATTTGGAGGAACAGGATGTCTTGTTCTTTCGTAGGAGTTCTATATGAAGAATCCGGCATGGGAGGTGGTCGGGTGGGTAAAAAATAGTATAAAATATACCAATAAAATAGCATTATGAATAATTAACTGGCGAATATTTAATAATAATGGAAACATATTTAAATTGATAATATCTTGTATTTTAACACATTTAAAGATCTTCGATGTCGGATAATGAAATAAGTGATTTTATAAATTATACTGTACTTATGTAATTTGATGCAAAATAAGATGAAAATATGATTTACATAAAAATTGAAAAGATTAAAAAAAAACAATACTTTTTAATTTTGCTACATTTTGAAGAATATCATATTCAATCAACATCTATCTTCCTGAAAGAACCGCAAGTTCCCATAAGTTCACTGAATTCGCCAATTTTTTCTGATTGCCTTTTGGATTCATCCGATTTCTCATGTCCCGATTTTATTATACGATCCCTCCATTCGCTGCTTTGCAATACTTTGAGAAACCTATCTGAAAATTATTAGATCATAATCAGCATTTTTTCTAGTATTGCTCTTATTCCTATCAGGAATTTCAAAAGTAATCAAGTGATATCCAAAGGAAATCGCTAGACACATCTTATTTCTCGTTGGAAAATTTGAGTGCAATTTCCTTAAGTGTATACTCAAATTTTACGATGCTACATTTCTACTTTTCATTTCGAATTTCAGCTTTTTATTCAATGATTTTTTTTCAAGATAAGCACACATTTACCTGCTATAACTTTATATGATTCGGCCGTTCCATGTAATTCCTCCGGTAATAAATCTTTAGGGACGTGCTGGTGAAGGCTTTCTATATTTGGATGCAGAATCACCCTATCAGCTATTTTCTTCTTGAGTATTGATTTTATTAAATTAACGATAGTCATTGCAAATGCAGGCAGATTGACAATATGTAATGCTTTGATTTTTGCACAATAACAGTTCTGGAAAGAAACGGGTTTCGAATAAATTGAATGTTATGTAATCTAGCAGCCAGGCACTGTATTCGTTCAAGTTACTCAATGTGATCATTATATAATAGGGAAACCAGGAACTGATGAATTATTTCTAAAGAACATTATTTGAGATCAAAGATCAATATAAGTGATAGAGTTATCACCTTTCTAAGATTTTTTTCTCGAGAAAAAAAATCATCAATTCAGGAGTTAAAAACTAGGAAGCTTTACACATTCGCTTTATTCATCAGATTTAGTTCCTTTAGATTTACATCTTTCAAAGCGTAAACTAAAATGAGCACTAAAAATCGAAGGAATTGCAAATGTGATAAAACATCTACTCTATAAAATAATAACTCAAATTATGGGTAGATTAATAAATAAAATAATACCTGTACTATAAAGAACGCTTTCTTACACACGGATGGCAAAATTTTCTTAACATGTTCCATTTTAATGTGAGTACAATCCCATACATACACATCGTTGAAGGATGATTCATAAAACATCCTCATTTCTGAAATCATGAAGCCTAATTTTAAGGCCACAGCAGGATCATAACAACTTGGATCTTCACCATAAAATCTTTAAAAACATTTTTATTCTAGTATCAGTGCTATTTTGAATAATTACAAATTATGCTGAATGCAAAATGACTTACCCTGATAAGTAAATTCGTTGCCTTTCGCTGGATAGCTTTGGCATGGGAGCCCAAAAATAGGTTCTGGATATAAGCTCAATTTCTTGACTGCAAGGATCTCGATTGCGAAAAAATTCTGGAGCTAAAGTTTTAGCTGTGTATAAGTTGTCTATTTTTATTTTGCATTTTTCCAAATCAAATGAATTACTGTGTAGTATTCTTGTGAGGATTCGGTCTTCTGTAATATTTTAAAATAATATTAACCTAAACTTAAAAGCAAAAATGAAGCAATCAGCGACTACCTCAACGGGCTAACTGCCACTGAAGCCACAGAATATTCGCTGTGGAAAGCTACAAAATACCTAAAACGACCCCAAGTAATATGACCGCCTATCAGAAAGAAAAACATAACTA
Organism: Stenopsyche tienmushanensis; assembly: GCA_008973525.1. Taxonomy (NCBI): domain Eukaryota; kingdom Metazoa; phylum Arthropoda; class Insecta; order Trichoptera; family Stenopsychidae; genus Stenopsyche; species Stenopsyche tienmushanensis. The sequence continues at coordinate 32,277 of WACJ01000410.1, read as the reverse complement.
ATGAAATGTTTGTGTCCTCTTGTTCTACTGAATGACTGCACACTGCCACAGGCAACGTAGTTAAATATCTCGGCATGCACCTGGACAGATGTTTAACGTGGAAGACGCATATAAGCAAGAAGAGAAAGCAACTGGTAATCCAAATGAGAGTGCTGTATTGGTCAATGGGCCGAAAATCGGAACTGTCCCTAGTAAATAAAACACTTTTATACAAAAGTATATTAAAACAAATTTGGACATATGGAATACAGCTCTGGGGTACCGCATCATACTCCAATATTGACATTCTCCAACGCTTTTAATCCAAAAGGTTGCGTACTATAGGCAACGTTCCATGGTACGCGACAAAATGAACGAAAGACGACAATAATACAGCAACTTTTGACGAAAATAATTTAATAAGCCATATATTAGAAATATTCCTGGAGAATAAAATACTGTAATGTAAAGCCATTCAAGAAAGTTACTAGAAATATTTATAAGCACATTTCACTTACCTAATTCTATTGCAGGTAAGTGTGGTTCCTTTTTAAACCAATCTTTGAGTTTTTCTATACAATCATCAAAATCTTTGTTATCGAAACTTGAATTTTTATATATATCATTGTCATCACAATCGAATAACAGTTTTTGATATTCATCCATCTTTTTGGCTATGTCTTAAAATAAGAAAGAAAAATATATCTATTATTAAAAATAAATAGTTTTAAATGGACTGTAAAAAGGAAATTAACACATCCGAAATGTCCTCAAATTTATTATAAAGAAATCGAGCTGACTCCAGCAGAACATCCGAAGATAAATTTGGGTTTCGTCTTAAATCGTTTAATTTAATTCTCATTATTTTTATTGTTGAGTAAACATGATCAAATGAAGAATAAAATTATCAGTTTGTGTCTTTGAAAGGTTGAGCGATAGACTGAATTTGCGTCTTCCGTCCTATCTGAAGATTAATGTTTTTGGTCGATATATTTTAAAAATATTTAATGTATAAAACATAAATCCGAGTTTAAAATATTTGTACATAAATTTAAAAAAAATCGATTGATACTATTTTCATGTGAAAAGATATAAAATATGACTCTAAAGCCAATAACAAAAATTACAGTTGCAATTAATATAATATAGATTTTATGCACACCATTCATCAATTGTAACAATAAGATTACAATTCATGCTTATAGCAAATACGTTTATAATCATTTTGTATTTGTACATTAGATGATTGATTCATGTAAGCAACAAAAATTGATTACAATATGATCCAAAATATTTCAAAGAGAATTAAAACTATATGAAGATTTATTTTTTGCAAATTTATATTGCAATTAATAAAGCTGAATTAAAAAAATCTACTTACAAATAGTATTCTATGGCAAATCCTAACGGTACAACCAACGTGTATTGAATATATAATGCAACTGTTCAAATGATTGCTTTTTTGATTCGTAAAATTTGGTCATAATTCGTATTATGTATGTCATTAATTTGGTATAAAATTTGCAAATGATCTAATTGAAATATGATTTTTTTTAATTGAACGACTGAACTATTTCAAAATGCAAACGCATACATTATTAATTAAAATCGTTTTTTGCTGGAAAAATATTCTTATTCATATTTGTCAATTGTAAATTAAGTTCTATATATATATATATATATATTGAATCTATGAAAGAATAGGTGAATTATCAATATTTTTGAATATTTAAATTTTCAAATCCAGAAAATCAGAAGTCATTTCATCATCAATCAACTTGTTATTCTTAATGTAAAATAGTAATACTCAATAAGAAGAAATTAATCGTGCTGATTAATAGCGAAAAAGTAACTACATCTAACAAATGCGTTTATATTATGTGAGAATTTAATATTCATGTAAAATTTTTGAGTGCTGCGAAAAATTAAACATTTGGTTCCTTGGAGCGTCAAACAGGTCTTATTGTGAATACATTAATAAGCATTGCGTGATAAGATTTTTTACGTATCCTGTATGTAAAAATTCATTCCATTTGAATGGAAAAATATTTTTGCCAATCTTAATATACCACGTCATAGTAGTATGCATAATTTGTAGCTTAGCACTTTTCAATTCAACCAATTTTATGGCTTTTTTCGGATGCATTCGTGGAAAATTGGTTCCCTCAAAACAGGTGGGTATTCCCGTTTCGATATTTCAAAAGCTTTCAGCATCGTTTTTCTGCGGCCGAATTTTATCCCGATGGGTCCTGTGAACGTCAAAAAGCAGCTCATCAATTGGGATCCTTTCATAACTTACAAGTCTCGTACGAAATATCAGCATCCCAGGAATGAAAGATCTTTGAGGAATTTTCTCGTTTATATTCTTATCGAGAGAATATGAATATTTGAGATTTTTAAATAAAGAAATATGTCCTTTTAGGATTTTTAAACCGACCATAAAAAATAATAAAAATACATATTTTTTTTATATTCGTACGTAGCAGTTTTTAAATGGATGCCTTTAAGTTTGAGCGATCTATCTACTTCAAAGGCTTTGTTGAAATATTATTTGCGTATTATATAGTTTGTATAAATACCTTACAATTATTAAAGTAAATTAAGAATTTGCTTAGCCTGTGTGTTCGTTTATAGTACCTATAGATTCACTAGATTCCTTTGGGAGATATTGGGGAGAGATATACGAGTATAAATCTTCTAATTTGGTGTGAAAAAAATCTTCTCAGCTATTTTCACCTTCAGCAGAGATTTTATTTAAAAATTTGTTGCAAATTCAGATATATAGACGTAGTATGTTCTACTTTTTTTAATTGCACTTCCAAAATAGGTGATGACATTTACTTAAAATAAAATGATTTTACGTAAAATCCATTTTTATTGATATTTTAAAATACTAATTAACATTTGGTAAGTCTGGAAAGGTTTTTTTTAGAATCGTAGAAACCAATTTATGGTTTAAAAAAAACATTGCACAGGGTTTGTTTTCGTACCATAGATATGTGGCATAGCACATTTACTGATCGACCATGAAAAGTTGTCTGGATTATGGTATATATGTCGAATCATCGACCATTATTGTATTTTATTATTCATCAATATATCGATTGAATTTGCAACAAAAATTAAATTATAATTTATACACTATGTCAATTTCGCTATTCACTCATAGGTTTTCTCCTTTCCTACCTCAAATTACAATTCCTTTCCAAATAATCCTATCCTTAAGTGTGAAAGACAAATTGGAAACCGCCACCACATTAAAAGTCCTAAATGATATTATCTTGGCATCAAAAAGTGGTGACACCCCTGCTTAACAAAACGGAATTTAAATGATCAATCAAAAATCAATTAATATGATACCCGAGTAAGTTGGATTTTGCAGATATCAGAAATATTAGGTCGAATATTTGATATAACTACCCTCAATTCTTCGTCTAAATTCGTAAGTCTTTCATGTTTTTTTAGTTTTCATATGAGTTAACGTTGAGAAACCAAGCTCACACAAATATGATGTCGAACACTTTAATAAAATTTTCAGTGCCTTCGTGTGAAGCTGGATATTCTTCTTGGACAGAAACCCAAAAGTCCTTCATGGTCCATTACGGAAAATTTATTTTTAGAGTACGATCAGTCGGCGATGTGTCTAATTATTCTTCTTCAGCGTATAAAAATTCACAATACGGTATATCAATCGCAGCAAATGGATTTCGTATCCAGTCATCATTTTCTATATTCAAGAAAGGAGAAATGTGTGTATCTTTTCTTCCAATAAAGTTGAATGTTCTATTATTGTGGAAACAATTCCATCGGAAATGTTTTCGTTAAGTGAAAGGAAACATATCTACCTTTTAGCTATTTTTTTCCGAAATCCTGTCATTTTGTCAATGGATGTCAAAAAAATTACGTTTTTTCTTTCAATGCCTGTGTTAATTTTATTTAAGTAATCAAAAATATCTATTAAATATGCCACTTTAGCACACCAATCATTACAAAATCATTCATACCTTCATTTAGAAAAAAAGATTAACAATTCATTATTAAGTTCTATGAAACGACATAACACTTTAACTCTAGATAACTACCTGACTTTAGTGTGAAAAAGCAAACACTCGTACTTAGCTTCCATAGAAATGAAAAGATTTTTAAACATGCTTGTTTTTAAAGGTGTTGATTTTATGAAATTCACCATATTTACAACTTGATCTAATACAGGTTTTAGTGCTGCTGGTGATGTTTTTGAAACTAAAGATTCTCTATGCAAAAAACAGTGCGTAGCTATAATATTAGGGTTTCTTGTCTTTGCAAGGATAACAAATCCTTTGGTTGAGCCTACCATTGAAGGAGCACCATCTCTAAAAATTCCTACACATAACTCCCAATAAACACGTGGTGGCGGAATCTACAGCAATCATTTATAATTAATTTCGGACGTTTATCATTGTCATTGACGAAATAAAAATTATGACATAATTTTAAAGGCATCTATCTCATCGTATACGGTTTGAAAAACAAAATTATGCTTTGGAATGTAGTTTTACCTCAAACACTAAATTAAAAGATATAAGAATGAAATAGAAATTCAACTGTTTTAAGGATTCTGCACACGCCAAAGAGTTCCTTATTTGTAGAGCGTAAAATGCGAGTTGACAAATTGTGGTTTGGGTTTTCGCGTATTTACATATAAAATAAAAGTTTTATGATATATCACACGCGCTTGATATATATCAAACTATTCCAACATATAACGACTGAAGTTATTCAGAAATTCAACCGAAAAACGTCCATGGCGAATAATGGGAACGAAACTCTCATTTAAAGCATGAATTTCATTCTCCATTTAAAAAAAATGCACAGGAAAAATGTTTCAATATCGACAAATCTCAAATCAAATTTGAATAAAAAATATTGATTTTAGAATACGAATTTACATGGATTGACGTGCGGAATCAGCTGTATTTATTTTGATTTTAGGTCTCTATATCAATATTATAATAAATTATCTAAGTATTGAAGCAGAGCATATATATTTTTAATATGTTTATGCTGACTTTAATGGATTATATAAATGTGTGCCAAAAATACAGGTTACGGTCGTTAAATTTTGTCTAATATTATATCATACATACCCAAATGTTGTCTCCATCAATGCTGCAAATGCATTGGATGGACCGGTTTTGAGGAAAAAATATGAAAACGTGTTTCAGGTAGTAACATAAGCACATAAAATTTTCTGGTAATAAGATTTGATTGAAATGACGTTGATATATATTTTTTTAAATTTATCTCTTAACTTGTTTCTTGTAATTTTATAACTTTCATAAATTCTGAGAATAATTTAAGCTAATCATGAAATCATTATGTTTATATTTTTTTAGACAATAACAATAAAAAATATGAAACTTATTCAATGTTTATTGATATGAAAAAATTAAAATGAGCGTCATGGCTATTCAGATTCTTAATATAATAGATTAGATGGGCTTAGTTTTACATATCCAATAAGACCAAATCATAGTATTTTTGCCTTGATTCTATTATAATTTAAATTTATAGTTTTTTTTCTCTTATTTTATTATATTAGCTCTTATTTTATTATTTTAAATGTCAAGTAAATTCTGTATGATAGATTTTTTATGTCTAAATTTATAAAAAATATTCTTTAATATTAGGATATAATTTTGAAATAGAATCAATATAATTTTATGGTTATTCGAATTTATACATTTCAATATTCTCTAATAATTATATTTGCTCAATATCCCATCGCTACATTTTTACTTTGAATATAACTAATGTTTCCATAAAAAAAATGTAAAGTAAGTGATAAATATTCTTTAATATCCGCCTGTGTCGTCATCATTGTTTCTAATCGATTGCTAACGTGAATCATTTTTGAAGGCAAAGCTTTAGTTGTTAAATTTAAAAATTTTAGTTACTTGGATTCTGCGGAAAAATAAATAAAAATATACAAAACCATAGTTACTTTCTTAAAACCAGTATATTTGAAATACAGAAATACAAATAAATATATATTAATCGATTTCTAATGTTCTGAATGAACCTTGCATGTCCAATAAATCATTTGATTCATCCTTATTTTTGACGTTCAGTGACTCTTCTGACATAATTTTTCCATTTTCAAGGAACCATTGTCTCATTTTTGGCGATTGCATTGCCTTTAACAACAAATCTAAAATGTCAAAAATTATTCCCATTGTATGATATTTAAAAAAATATACAAACAAAATATTGTTCGCAAAATGAGACCTGATGACTCTTTTCTTGATAATTGCTCCCCTCCCAAATCCGTAGGAAGGAGCTTTGGTGGAATATGAGCATAAAGATCTTCCACAGTCTTATGGAGATAAATCCTGTCAGCAATTTTTTTTTTTAGAAAGCTTTTTAATATGGATATTGTATTATATGCAAACGAAGGGACGTTTAGCATATGAATGGCTTTTATCTGCGAACTGTAACAATTCTGCAAAAATTACATATTCTAAAATTAATCCAGCATATTTGTATTACAACAGCAGTCACATTGCAATATTTCGATTTTTATTAAATGAAAATGCTTTTATTAAGAAAGATTTGGACCACGAAGTAAAAACAGATAGTTGTGCAATATTCACAAGCTCCCATACATAAAATATATAGTAGCAAAATAACTTTTTATAAATAAATAGAATAAAAATATTATTTCTATCTGAATAAAAATTTTGCATAGTGAATTGGGAAATGGCATTCAACGTTTTTTTACTTTAATTCAATGTGTATGTATTTGACGGTTGGTTTTTTTGATTGGCGTACAATAATTAATAAAATTCGGTTTAAGCTTACCTCAAGAAGATCTACCAATGTTTTAATATTTGGAGTCATTTTTATTAGGTGTCCCACAGTAACATTTTCGAGATCCCAAACATAAACATCACCAACATGAACATCCATATTCATTCTCAAATCAAAAATCATTGTAAGAATCTTCACGGCATTCGCTGCAATGTAGAGGTTCGCGTCGTCATTATATAACCCGTAAGAAAAATATTGCATTACTATATCAGTGAAACACACGATAGATAATTAAAATTGGTTTTCTTCACCCCATAAGACATATTCTGTTGCCATCCACATCTAAATCAGGCACGAAGGAAAAATGCATGATCTCAAAGGATTTTACAATATCTAAATCAAAAGGATCTCTATTGTCAAATATTTTCTGCAACTTAGCCCTTGAGATATAATAATTTTCAACCTTTTCCTTCGTTTTTTCCACGCTTAATTTGCAATTGTTCAGAGCACGTATTAAAAAATACGTATCTAAAAGATATGTTTAAAAATGATAAAAACACGTATATTGTTAATATAGTAATGGAGAATATGATATAAAAGATTTTAAATCTATTCATTATTTGCTAAATAAATATCTGCTATGTATATAAATTAATTTTAGGCTCCACAACAGAATTAAAAGGCTTCAAGGCGCCTAATGAATATTATGATCTGGCATAATTTAGAATTTTATCAATTTTTTTCCACGTAAGTAATTTTTTTAAATTAACTGAACTCACCAAGCTCAATTTTGCTCAAGTGTGGTTGTTTGGCAAAATATTTTTTGACCATTGCCACACTTTGATCCAGATAGCTTCTAGAAATGCCAATTTTTTCAAATCTTGCATATAAATCATCGTTGGTAGCGTTGAATAATTTATTTTGATAGTCAACCATATTTTTTTTAAATTGATTATATTTATGAACCAATAATACGTCTAAACACTAGAAAAATATAGCTACGCGTCTATGTAGGCAGTTGAATTCGCGACAGGTTTCAACAACCGAATGATGTGTGACGTGACTGCCAAATAAGTGTTAGACCTTGAATGATCGGCTATGAGAAGTTTTTCAAGTTTAATGCTCATGAGGAAAATACTCGTGTTTCCCATTAATTGTAGCTATTATTGAACGATCTGTGAATTTTACTTTAATTAATTTGAATTGACATATTGTGATGATATTCGTGATAAATCTATTAAAACCGATGTCAAAATTGATTAGTTTGGTTTCGTCCAATAATATTTCTAATAGCTCATTTGTAGAATCGAATCAAAGTATAACCAGAATGCGAAAACATTGAGTATATGATGATTACACTAAAAAACATAGGTAAATTCCTTTAAATTTGGTTGACCATTGAAATGTTTGATCTGACAAATTCAAACTGTTTTTTTTTTAATTTTGCCGAATTGGAAACAATAATTATTGAAATCAATAGTTTGATCAAGTGTTAACGACTTTTTAATCCTGCTGTAGGTATTAATGAAATTCTATTTAAAAATCGATATTCACATGTACCTACAGGTAGATATCTCTGATTTAAATATAAAGGCGTGGTTGGTGATCATATTTTTAAATAAATAATGACTCACAAAAACCCGTCAGAGAACCTCAGCTATTATATCCGCAAAACGCAAAAAAATCCACCATTTAGTGTTTAATTAAGTTCGTTTATATAGTATCCTTATTATCCATCAGCCCAGCGAAGTTGAGATCTTCTGACGTATCTACAGCTATTTGGTTTTGAGTCTAAGATCATCTTGCATGGTGAAAATGGCATCAAAAGATGACTAACAATGTACTATTTGCCATACATGTCCACGAGCTCTCAGTTCAATTTCAATTACTTCGCGTCAGAGATTAGATTACGAAGAAATCAGAGAATTAAAACATGAACTGATAAAAAATCTGGAGTATGAAATCTGTAAAATGAGCGAAATCAATTACGAGCTAGCTTGCTGCCCCTACAAAAAAGCGAGTGGAAAGGGTTAATAATATATTTCAAATGTTTAACATATTTCTAGCTGTTTTATTTGTATTACATGCTAAAATAATGATATATATTTGCAATACTTTAATATTTTACATACATTATTTTGTTTACAAAAATTTATAGAAAAATTTGAGAATCCCTAATCACAAATTTAGACGAATTATATAATCAATGTGTTTTTAAAATGCAATAAATTTGATAATTATAATTTTAACATTTCGTGATTGTCAGTCGATTTCTCTTTCAATGTTTTTGTATCAATTTTCATTTAAATCTTATTTTCGTCGACTGATCTGCAATTTATTGTACTTTTAGTCTCCTTAATTTAAGTTATTTTTTCAATTTGCGATAATTTGAACAAGTTGATATTTAAAAATGAATTGATAAATCTGCCAATTTGAACAGGAACTTAATCTATAAGCCAATGTAAATGCGATTCCAAATCCATTTGTATGCCTAGAATCTTATTATATTTAAAACAATATCTGAAGTTCTACAAAGTTTTCACAACAGAAAGCCTTAAATATTTTATATATATCGTAAACAATGACTATATTTGCAATAAATATGCTTAAAAATGGAGATCAATCGATGTTAAGATTTCTAAAAGTACCCGGCATACTTTGATGTTCCTGCGGGTAAAAGTTGCACTTGGTATTAAGGCTTTCATCGGATGATATCTTTTCGTTTTCCAAAATCCAATGCTTCAGCTCTGGTGTTTTAATGGCATCCACCCATGTATCTAAAAAAACATTTATCATTTAAATTTTGAATTTTTAAAAATGTACAGGAACTATGTTTGACAACTATATTTACTCGTTATTTCCTGCCGAGATTTCAGTTTTCCGCCCAAATCCGAAGGAAGGTATTCAATTGGTATATGCTGATGAAGTTCTTCAATGCTTTTGTGTATATTAAATCTCTTCGCTATCTTTCCTAACAAAAGTGATTTTATTAATGAAATTGTATTGTAAGCGAACGGTGGAGCATTTATTATATGAACAGCAGCAAGTTTGGTTCCATAGCAATTCTATAACAACGACATGAATATTGATTGAAAATTGTAGTAATATGCAATTGTGCAAATAAAATTCATTGAATTTTGAATACTTGCCTCAATATAGCTGATAATTTTTTTTATTAGCGGTGTGATCTTGATTAAATGGCCGATTTGTAGATATTTGAAATCCCAAATGTAAATCTCTGACGTGAAGCAGTCGTATTTAAATCTTATATCGGATATCATGAAAATTATTTTTAGAGCATTAATCGCACTATAAATTTCTACATTGTCACTAAATAATCTGAAATTCATAAGTTAATTTTTTTAATCCGAATGATATTTTTATTTTACATCCCGGAAAAAAAATCGCTTAAACATAATATAAAATATTGAAGTCACTATGATTTTTGTTGTTTATATAAAATATTTTTAAAAAATTAAAATGAATTCAATATAGGTATATATTACATATTGATATCATATATTAATTTATGTGTCAAAATAGCCCACTTATAGAGCCCTTTACTCTCATTTGATAAATAATGATTTTTAAAGCGTTCTCATGGATATGCCAATATCAGAGAGAGAACATGTGACATATACACGCGATGCGAACATGCAAAGAAGTCATCATCAAATTTTGCATCGGAGCTGTAAAGTTTTACAGACGTTCTTCGGATCTAAAGCACTATATCACGCCTAGGTACAACTACCTTCGAGGAACTAGAGATGCTCCTCTTTGGGTAAAATTATTAAAAGTTTCCTCAACAGGCAAAATCGAAGTCAGAGATGAACAAAGACAGCTTGAAATCGCTTGATAAGTAAGTGAAATAAGATAAGTAAGTTACAAGTTAAGTAAGTATTATGAAGTAAGGAAGAATTACGTCAGTTTCCAGTACACACATAGTACATTGCATGCAACATAAACTTCTCGATCAGAGTTTCCATGATTTACCTGATCAACTGTGAGACACAGAGAATCATAAGATCCATGGCAACATAGATCAAGTCACAGCTAATCCATATAGTAGAACACTCCTCTCCTACATAAGGGACAGGACCCCATTAACTACCTTAAAGTCAATCACGCAACCGATATTCGTCTTTGCGATTAGCTGAAACTAAGTAAATAGTGTTTCCCACAGATCCAGTGAAGTGAGTGAGAACTCTCAAAAAGACGTATGTATTGGATAAGAAGTAAAAAGAACAACATCATCACGGTAGACTGACTTTTTTTTTAACTTAAAATATCAAAACAAAAAATGAGAAAGAATTGGCTTTGTATGAATAATTACACAAATAAAGTCGCTGCTTCCCGTACTATAATAATCGATAAGTCTGTTAGTTATTGTAGTATCATGTTTCAAATTACTTTTATAAATACCAAGCTTTTTATATGATACCAATTGAAATACGCGGTTATATATTAGGAATAGGTAATTCAAAAATCCCTTAAGAAAAAACAGAATATGACAACTGGTTCTGAATAAAGAGTAATTTTTATATTTACCCAACTGCAACGATTCTCGATTTATCTGGTGTGAGTTTTGGCAATACGCAGCAATATGTATAATTATAAGCGCTACTGAGCTCTTCGCCTAGAGGGTCTCTGTTAAGAAACATCTCCTCTGCCGATTTAGTACGATAATAATTTTCAAGTTTAGCTTTTACCCGTTCGACACTGAACTTGTTGACGCTAAGATATCGTCTAACAATATCTTCATCTGGAATAAAAATATTTTTTGTTAAAGATGATGTATAAATTTACAGATGCTTCAATTATACTGGTACATTCTTAACATAGACATTTTTTTAATTTTAAATACCCCTTTAAGAAATTCTACACAATTATTTTTTGCCAATTTAATAAAAATTTAAAATAGTTTCCGATAGTATTGGAGGTATTACATGGTAAACATATGAGGTAAATATATTAAATGACGTAGGAAACCAGTTTTAATTATTTTTATAAACTTGTAGAAATTATGCAAAAAAGCTAATAATTATGTACAACTATATTTACGCATTTTAATTAATAGGCTTTTGGTTAACAAATTTTACGGCGGTAGAAGTAAATATGTTTTCATTAGATGTATACATATTTGAGAGAGAGAATCAAGAAAAACACTAATAAAATGTTGGCATCTTTTAATTTAAATAGAATCATTCCATTTTTTCCATCTACATGGGTTCAAATGTATTGCTTTCTTCTTTTTGAGATGGCATATTTCTTTTCGTATGTAAGCGATTTACACTTTTATGGGGAAACGATTTTGATGTGCTAGTTTCTCATTTGCCTTTTATGCTTGGTTAAGATAAGAATTTGAATAGAAATTTTATATAAGAAAGGATAGATAAGTAGCGAAATTAATATTATTTTAAACATATATTTTAATGATTTCTAGAAATCTATTCACTCATAGACGCCACTGAATGAATTTTTTAGTCTTAGTATTTCTTTTCTTAGATCCAGGAAATCAAGTTAAACATTAGGATCGAGACAACATATCATTTATTAAAATATTTCTTTCTTTCAATCATCCAAGGGAACTTTTATACTTATTATAAGTCTAGAACTGTAATATAATTCACTATATATGCATTATAGGCCGTGTGACAAAAATTTTATATATCAGACGAGAGAGAATTGGCCTCCAGAACTAATCTCCGATGGGTTTAACGGAATTCTTGATTTTATCTTCCAAGTAAATTTTAAAAATATTTCAAGATGATCATAACCGCTATCAGTGTGATTTCATATGTCATAATCATAAAAATTAAAAGTAAGGAAAATATATTTAAATAGGATTTTTTATTATTAAAAGATCTATAATCTATTTGTTGAGAAACATATCATTTAAAAAAATCTATTACTATTATTTCTATCACTATTAATTATATATTTTTTTCAAATTGACCACGTAAGTATTGTTAAAGTCCACCACTTAAAAATGCAATCTCCATGGTAGAAAATCTTCATTGAAAAATTACTTCGTTTGATAAAAGATATGGAATCTTAAGAAAAATATGTGATTGTATTCGATTAGAATTTAATATGATTTTTTCAGCCAACGGAAGTATTAATCATAGTGATAGAAGTGTGAAAAAATAAATATTACTTACCGAGGTCTATTTTGCACAAATGGGGTTGCCTATTAAAATAATGTTTGATCATAGCCACACTTTCGTCGATCGTTTTCTTTGAAATATTATTCAATTGACATATTTCATACAAATTTTCTTCAGAGCAATTCAGTAATACACTTTTTAAATGAGAATTCATTTTAGATCGATTAAAAGTAAGAATGAGTTTTATCGGAGTTAATTTTATATTTGGTTTAGGTACTGTCAATCGTCTTCTAGCATTCGATTAGACACAGGTCTATTTGGTAGGACACGCGTAGATATAATATGGTTGATATTCTAAATTTCAATGCTTATTACATTAAAAACCAGTTTTTTGTGAGGTTCCTTTTAAAATGAATATATGCAAAGTTCACGTTTTATACGCAACATTTGCGTTGAAATTTAGTAGTATTGAGTAACTTTTGAGTATTTGTGATTTGATGGCCAAATTTTGCCACATGGAAATGTGACAACTTTTTCAGAATTGAATCTTATATTTGATTGATTCGAATTCTTGGAAATGAGCTCAACCATTTAATGGATCAACAACTATTAGTACTAATGGTATTATATGTAACAATTATTTTAATGCGGTCGGTCCTTGTCTCATAAATGGATTGCAAAAAGTCAACAAAGTAGATTGTAATAAAAATCTTCATCACTATAAAGCAGCTCATTTCGGATGATGATAAGAGGGAATATTAATCATAGACATTTTTAATTACTGATATTGTTATAAATATTCTTTAGCCTTTCCTTTTCTATGGTGTATTTACTACACTGAGCCGAGTTGTAGTGAAGTTGTAATAATGGGAATCTTTATAACATTACTACATTGAATCTCAATATATAGCATCGTAAGGGAAAGGTTAAGATTAATTATATTATAACGATATTATATAATTTTTTTTTTAAAATCCTTATGACGTCCATCAAAGCATGAATCTTTGATGTGTCATATCCGATAACGGATATAGGGTGATCTCCATAGGAGATCTTACTTGGGAGATGATTTAATGTGGTGGTTTCCCGTTGCCTTCCACACGTGGTAAAGTAAGGATAGGATTATTTGGAAAGGTAGGAGAGGAGAGAATCTATGAGTGAGTAGCGAAATTATCATTATATATATAAATGCTAATTTAATTATTGTTGCAAATTCAATTACTCACTCATGGGCGTCCCTGCACGACTTTATTAATCGCCTCAGAATTTACTTTTTCTAATCCAGGAAATCAGGGTAAACCTGGATCGAGACGATCGATCAGAAATATTAATATTTCCGATCTCCCAAATTTGTTGGTACGGTGAAAATTTTTTCCACAATCTGGATTTGAACCCGAACCTTTGCAACAAGAGTCCAGGATCTAAGCCACTATACCAACACTTGGTCATATATTAATATAGTTACTTGGAATCCTGGATTCTTATTATGAAGGTTTCCGTTCAAATCAAGACTGTGGAAAAATGTCAACCATTCCTATCAATTTAGGAAATTAGAAATATTAATATAAATTGCAATCGATCATCTCTTTAAAAAATTACCATTAACATGGGTCATAATAAAAAAACGTAAGTTGGGTTGCAAAAAAATGCAATTTTTCATCATATATAAATGACTTTAAAATTCCCCCCCTGGACTCATACGACCCTCGATAAGCGCGCTTTCTATTACGATTTTGCTATTACGCGGTATCAGGGCAGAGTAAGATCTAGTTTTTCATGGGATGAACATATTCTTTGAATAATTTCTTGGATTCCTTGAATTAACGAGATTGAAATTGAAAAATTTAATGCAGAAAATTTGATTTTTAACATTCAAACCAAGGACCATATTTAATTTCTTACAAGTATGAAAATTATGCAAAATTTGCCAAAAACACTTTAAAAAATACACGAGCAAAAAAATTGGATTTAGATAAATTCTCTATTATTTTCTACAAAATATGATTCATGAACAATTCTGAAAGTGCTAGTCATTACCGATTAGGCATCGAGACATTTATCTTGATTTCATACATTATATATACATAAACTATCACTGCTTTCATCATCAATTGTAAGATGTCTGAGTATCAAATATCAAAGATTTATCACTGCTAGTCAACTTTGATGTATTTGAATGTGGATAACTTTAATAGAACGTAATTAAAATGGAAAGATAACAGCAATACTGCAAGCCTGACTCGTGTTTATTATTGTATTATATTTGTATCGATAAAAATACCACGGCCTTCACTCGTAGTGGTTATGTTGCTACTAAATTTAATACCACGTGCCTCGTACGATATTGTGTCTTATGTATTATATTTACATCGTAAATACCACTAAAAAATATTATTTAAACGTGTCATTTATTTTATAAACTTGAAAGGAATTTTATGTCAATGGATGTTGATGTTTGTATTTCCGCGGAAATGCTTAAAATATATAATAAAAGTCAAATATAACTGCAAAAAAAGTGAGCTATTTCAAACTATTTATAATACAATAAAATTCGATTGTAGTTATCAAATATTTTCAATCTTCATCGAAGATATTTTACAAAATCTCTGATCGTTTCTCTTCTTTGTTTTTTTCTGTTATTTGCTTGTTAAAATCATATTGTAATGCTCGTTATAAACGTGAAATTCTCGTATTTATACCTCCATTTTGATGATTATTTGCAAAACATTTTTTTAAAATATCATCATGGCTATTTTAAAAATATATTTTGAATGTGAATAATATTTAAATTTTAGTTTTCTTGAGTTTGTTTGGCCTTGAGATCAAACAAGTTCAGTACAATTTCAAAATTATACAATATTTAAATTTGGCAATGGACGAAATGCGATATGCTAATAAAAATATAATTTTGTAAGCATTCAATATAAACTACAAGAACGACAGGATTCTATTCGTAGTTTCACTCATTCCAGATATCGTCCATGGTAATTTAAGCAGAATATCTAAAACTATGATCAGGATATTTCAATATGATCATTTATTTTTGATTGATAACAACTGCTCTTCATGTCATGAGATATTTTTAGATTTTAAATAATAAAAATGTCCATAAATTGCTTAGGCGTTAAAAAAGCATGGGGTTTTATGATGGCATGTAAAGCGAATACATTTTAAATTATGCAAGAATCGAGTCGAAATAAAGTTACACAATTAAGTCAGCAAGATATTACAACTCGGCCACATTGTTGTTTTCATTGACATTGAAACAATAGATGCTAGATATTCTTGAATATAAGGTCGATATTTCCATCGAATTTATTTAGCAACAGGCCAAATTCTTTTTTATTGTGTTTTTATTTCAATGCTAAATCGAACAAATCTAACAAATTGAAATCATCGCTTCCAAACAATTTTGATGACTCTGGACAATTCATTCAAAGCGTGATTATTGAACTATCATTTCGATTTCAAGATGAATTATAAACCAGAATAACTTTACTTTTTATGACTATCCAAATTTAAAATTTTTGTCTGCTTTTTTCCTTTGAAAAACCTTTCATCAGGTATAGCATGTACAAATTATGACATAAAACTTGATGATCAGTCAGGTCAGATGATAAGATTCGGCTCAGAATTTAAATGGTAAGAAATTGCTTAGTAAAATTCATCAAAGTCTTATTTTTAGCTTTCAATGAAAATTCAAATTTAAAAACTGTATTGCTTTGTTTTTTGGTATTTGTGGTCAGGCACAAAGAATTTCTGATGGAATGAATATTCGCAACTGGACAAGAATTCTAACGAGGAGCTGTTTCATCTCGCCAAGGATAGAGATCAAATCGACCTCAAGACCAAGGCAAACACCTTGTAGACCCCTACGTTTATATGGTGTCTTGGTCGCTAAAACAACACAGTGCTCTTCACGCTCATTATTAATGCCAATCTCCATTTCGAGATCATCTTAATTGGTTTGTCTTTAAACTGTGACATGATGACAATTCATCAACGCTTGTTCGATTTGCAACTCCAAATCTAATAGTTTTTTTTGCGTTAATAATACTACAACTTCGTGAAAAAAATAATCTTACTTCAAGTCTTCAAGTATCATATAATCATTTATCAGCTTTTGTCCATGCGTTATTAATGATATCAACCTTTTTTTAAATTTTTTATCTTGAAATCATCAATCGTTGCATACATTATGTTAAAAAACACGAACCAACTTTGTCTTTTAAACGCAAAATTTTCAACGAAAACCAGCTGTTCATGAATAAATTTGTGTGTAGGATTGTGAAGTCATCAAAGATTCGTTTGATAGCTCTGATACGCAAATAAGCGTGAACGTTTTTGAATTTTATGGGTATTTTTCAATCTGTTTTATTAGTGTTTTTTTTTTAAATTTAACCAATGGCACACAAGAGCAAGTATGATGGTTTAAAATTTAAAGCAATTTTGCAATGCTTTATTGAGTATTATCATATTTGAATGATCTTATACCAAAGCAAAGCCAAACGGATCTATGAGCAACTCAACAGGTTGCCAAATATAACATTAGCATTGATTTTATAGCATTGATGGAAGAAAGTCTGTTTTTAGCTACTCGTTTTATATTAATATTAACTAGATAAATGGATTTTTTGTGCATATTAAATAATTTCAAGGAAAAAGGAAATAACAAAATAATTGTAGAAGGTTGTGGATGAAATAAATTCTTTACACTGCAAGGCGCTTCTATAATCAAGATCACAAAATGTTGAATGAAATCATAGCCAAACGAAAGACTTCTTGTTATATATTTTAATAAAAATAATCATAAATCTGTATGATTTATTAGGGTTATGCATAAGTTGTTATTTATATATTTTCGCTAATCTATGCATTGAATAAATTTGAAGAGAACTTGTATTACATTCAGTTTATTTACTCGGCTTGGATTAGATTAAAATGTTTTTGAAGAAGTTCGCTTTAGGTTAATGTTTCAAGTAAGTAGGACCAATTTTTCATATTATTAAAGTCTGAATCCCGCTGAAAACTTAAACATCACCCTAATATATATTTTTAATGTCAAACCACATCACAATTATTCAATATGCGATTGTGATTAAAATTCTGTATTATTTCTCCGTTGAATATGTTAAGTTTCTTCGTCTTGTTAACTTGGCACGATCGTACACGTAATCAATGCCATTTAAATGTAATTATTATAATAGCTCTATAGACTTACATAAAAAGTGGAATGAGTTGCAAAAATAAACGTTCAATAGTTACATAAAAAATAATTAAAAACAATTTAATCCACATCTAATCTTCTAAACGACCCTTGTAATCCCAAGAGATCGGAGTCCGTTTGAGGAGTTGGTCTTTTAGACTCGTCTGATTTAAATTTTTCCTCATCTGCAAGTATCTTGCACCATTTATCGCTCGTGAGCTCCTTCACCCATTCGTCTAGAAAAATATCAAACAATAACTACAGCGAATGAATGCGATAAATACATTGTGTTTTTTAGAATTAAAGTCAACCAGGTCAAGAATAAACATAATCTCTTATTAATTGTATGTGTTTCAAGGAAACAACGACAACGAATCTAAGATCAAACATGTTTAAATATTTACCTAATCATTTATTAAGAAAATTCACATAAATTACCTGCAAGGACACTCATAGATCTTTCATGTCCACCATATTCGATGGGAAGAATATCTTTTTCGACATATTTATAAAGTTCTTCTACTTTTCCAAAAACTTTAATCCTTTCTGAAAGTTTTTTAGTTAGGGTCTGTTTTATAAGTTTTACTAATTTGTCCGCAAAAGTAGGGGCATTAATTATGTATAACCCAGCTAGACGAATTCCATATGCTTTCTAATATAAACAATACATTGTTAATGCAAGCAAAATTTTATATAATTCTAAATAAGACTTATATTACCAGGTATGCTAATTCGGCCTTTTTAATTAATACGGGGTTAATTTTTGTGAAATGTGCCGCCTTCAAATTTTCAAAATCCAAAATCATTGTGTCCGATATACAACAATCATTATGTACTCGATAATCTCCAACCTGAAATTTTCTAAAAATGTTGCAATACATTTTTATCGTGATTTATTCAAAAGGCCACTGAAACTTACGATGAAGTTCACTCTGAAAAACGATAGTAAACTGAAATCTTCTGGTTTTCCTAGAATCCTGAATATAGTAACTCTGCTTAGATCTGATGTCAGTTTAGGTAGGGCCATCCAATTGCTGAAATCAGTCAATTAAAAATGTCAATCTAGTAAATTCGAATTAATTTAACCATATCAGTATAATTATTTTTGGAAAACTAACATAATTTTGAAGTAATCTTTTAAACCATTGCGTAGAAAATCGGAATAAAGAAAAATTTCGGGTGCCAAATTCCTGAAGTTGCATTTCATATCCATTCTTATTTTGGCTTTCTCAACAGACATTTTGTTAACGATAAGAAGAATCTTTAAACATCGTCTTTCTAGAATATAATTTAAAAAAAATTATTGTGGTAATATATTTGAACAAAATATTGCATAAAAATCAAAATACTATTGCTTTTAAAAATATAGTTGAAAAAAAATCATTAACGTAAATATAGTGCGAAAGTACTTGGACACACTGGAAATTTGGGTTCCAATTAGGAATTTCTCGAGAAATGAGAATTCTCGATTTCATTTCTTAAATTTATCGAGGATTTTCAAGAAATTTTGATGAACAAAAAAATATATATTAAAGAGTAAAGTATTGTATATAAATATAGTTTCATATAGTTTTTTAAATAAAAACATGACTAAATGTTGGTATAGTGATTTAGATCATAGACTCTTACTGTAAAGGTTCAGGTTTAAATCCACATTGTGGAGAAAAAAAAATCACTGTTCCAACAAATTCGAGAGATCAGAAATATAAATATTTCTGATCAATCGTCTCGATCTAGTATAAAGTAGTACAAGGACGCCCACGAGTGAGTAATTTAATTTGCAACAATTATTAAAGTATCATTTAAAAAAATGATAATAACGCTATTCACTTATAGATTATTTCCTCTCCTTCACAAAGTATAATTACTATCCAAATAATTGTATCCCTGCTTTACCGTGTGTAGAAGGCAAATAGGAAACCATCGCATGAAAAATCCTTTCCCTAGTGGAGATAGTCTTCGTCCGAGATATGAGATATGACATATTCAATTAAAAAAAAAACCATTTAAAGTAGAATCAGGCATCTTAGATCTCTTTTGAGTTAAAAAATCATATGAAATTTGAAATATTTCCATCTTCGAAATAAATTATTAACACACATCTGTTTTAGCATAAAACTACAAACAACCTATTCAACATCGTATTTTAAACAATCTTTCAACAGTCATAAAATGTAGGTATTAACTATTGAAATTGTCAGATAAGCTCTTCATTAAAGTCTTTCGATTTTGTGAAAAAGCATGAATATTTTAATGGCGGAATAAATACATTTAGGACGTATCTTGTGTTTCTTAAACATTTTTTGTTATATTTAGAGCCCCAATAAAACCTTTTAAACAGAGTGCATTTCTGCTGAAATGCACTCATATTTCATGATATTATATTATGAGTTTAAAAAGCAGCAGTGAGTATCAATGTTGCGATGAAGAATTTTATATGTGATGAATTAGGATGCGGAATGTTGTATGGAAGGAGGTAGGACGAGGAATGTTTTTTGGATGAGACTAGAACAAGAAATGTTCTTTGGATGAAAATAGAACGAGGAATGTGCAATTAAGCCCTAATAAAACATTCAAATAGAATGCATTTTGGAAGAAACGCATTCATATGCGGTGCAGTATTTTAAAAATGGAAGCGGATGTGTTTGCATCAAAAATATTTTATACAATAAAAATTGATTTCTGAAACTTCTTGAGAAAACAGAAAAATTCTCAAGGAATGAGGATTCCAGATTTTGCATATTTTTCGAGAAATTCTCGAGAAATATGCACATTCTCTGTTTATTCATAGAATTTTACACTCTTCGAATCTCACAAAACTATGAATGAAATTCATTTTTGCGTTGCTATTACTGATTTACTTGATGTTCATATGTTGAAATTTATCAAAAACAACCGATTGTACTTGCCAAACAGTCATACGATTAAATTGCAAATCAATATAAAAAAATGCTTATCATATCATAATCTTGTGAATAATATAATAAACTTTAATTTAATAAAAAATAAATGTAGAAGTAGTTGTCGACTTGCAACTAAAATAGATTCCTAGACATTGGTCGTATCTTGAGTAATTATAAGTCAAGTTCCATAAATAATTAAAAAAACAAAGAATTCTATACAGACAAGTAGATACAAAATTCATAATTAAATCTTAAATAACAAGTCGAGAACTATCTGCATTATTATCTGCGGTTTGACAGTTACAATCGATACTTGATCTTGATGGAACTGTTACCAATCTTAGCCTAATGAAGTAATGATCTCACGCATACATACAGTAAGATTCTGTTTAAATAAAGACCAATAGTAGACTGGTTTCGATCCTAAGTTTTGTCAGATTTTCTAGAAAAAGGGAATGCTGAGAACAGTTAATAAAGTCGGACAGGGCCGCCAATAATTAACTCAATTGCAACCATTATTAAAGTACGAGTAGCATTTAAAAATAATGGCATTTACACCACTCATTTCACTCAAAATTTCTATTCAAATAATTTTATATCAATCTATCCATATGCGGAATGGAAATCATCATATAAAATTTATGTATTTTTTGAAAAATCCGCTTGTTTACCGGATGTCCTATGTTTATGTAGTTACCTCGTAATTTACAATACTTGATATATAAATCATGATGGAGGTCGAAGATACGGAGGCTAATGGAAATTTCCTTAATGCTGTTGAATTTAATGAAATGAGTTTTAATGGATATTAGTTTTTCAAAAAATGTCAATGGACTTATAATGTTTTTGTCTTGATTAATATGCATGTGATCTTTAAAATTTGATTAAGTTTTTTTTGAAGAGATTTATTAAGTACATGTATCTTGGTTGTATTTTTGATACCACAACAACAGTAGTTCATTGCACTACAAAGACATTTAGGTTATGTTTACTAGAATGCATAAAAACTGTATACAGATTTTTATTATACTTAATGTATTAAGCATGAAAAACGTTACCTGGTAAAATATCAGGCAGGTGGGGCTGAAGTTTAAACCATTTTTCCAAGTCATCGGTAGCTTTTTCCAAATCATTTTGGGTTATATTGAGCTCCTTATATGCTTGAAGATATTGTTCTTTTGTCACCAATATAAGAGGATTGTTCGAATCCATTCTTGTCAATTAAAAAAATATATAAAGCAGCCTTAAGATACAAGTGCAACCGAACCAATTGACGATGAATAGCTGACTATTATCAATACCGAGCACTTGCGATGCTCTTCGATATCTTTTAAGCACTGCATTTAATAGAAACGAGTTTCACAAGAATGTATAGGAGCATGTGCTTAGTGCGCTTTTCATTAAAAATTCTATGAATAATATGTTTAATAGGTTACACCACTCTTTTTATAAGAGTTTTTAAACGCATATTTTAAGCATTTCTTAACTATGGACTGCGTATCTTATTTAGAACCCCGTTTCGACATGTATAATAATCCGTTAATTCTTTGACAAAAATAAATAATGGTGGATTACTATTTTAGTAATTATATATTGCTCTATATATCTATCCAATAAAACATCATTTTTTTTAAATTTAGCTTTATTAAATTGTGAAAAACAACTCTAAATATATATTCGGAAAAAAAAACAACCAAAAATGAGATCTTCTCACAAACTACTATCAAAATATATGTTTTTCTTAATAAATCTCAATTCTAATGATTCATTATTACTGTTTTTATCACATACATTTATAAATAACAGTCTTTTTGTATAGATTTAGGAACTAATAACAAGATCGACAGACATTAAACTTATATTCACAGCATAATGGCTTTTTGCATTTGGGACATTGCAACATTTGTCAAAAGATATTAACAATATTTGTCAGCGTATACGTCGTTTTGATGTAGATTTGTAGTCAATAAATATATTGTTGCTAAATACTACGTAAATTGTTTGGTACGACGTTTAACGAATTTATCTTAATAGTTAATGGTAAGTAAGCCATAGTTCAATGGCTTGTAGTTGTATGATGATTCATCCTTTACCCAACAAACTTGTATTGGTGCCTTGGTAAAATTGGTTTGTCATTTTGGGATTCAATCGGTAAATTCACAGTAAGCATGGAGATAATTTAAAGAAAAAGGGAATAAACTTATTAAGCCGTGTCGGAAATTCTTTAAACTCTGTTGACCATTGATTGCAAATCTATAATGACCTTTGTAGTGTTACAATAACCGGTTTTTCATGATCACATTATTATAATTCTAGTTCTCTACGAGCACAAGTCTGATCTGCAACTTGTCATTCAAATGATTTTTTATACATAGAAATATTTTAATAAGTCACTAAAAAGCTGAACTTTGATCGTCGAACGACTATTAGTGTTAATATATTGCCGTCATTTTTTAATAAATCGAAAAAAAAACGGTCGCTTAAAAATGATCATTGGCAAAGATAATCCACTTTCATTTAACCAAAAGTCTTCATTATTAAAGATTTTGTAACTAAAAACATTGATATAAAAACACACACTATTAATCGCCAAAAAGGCGGTTAAGATATTTCTGGCAGATAAGAAAAGTGGAGACCTGTGCAAAACATAATTTGGAAGAACATGATTTCCTGGTATGTAATATTGGTAGATAAACTTTCTGGGAAGAACAAATTGCTGCTAGGCAGAATAGTTGTAAGTTCAAATCCAAAAACTATAAGTAAATACGATAACCATTTTTAAAACAGTGAGTGGCCATGAAAAACTTAGACGTATATCGGCTGCAATTATTGTTGAACATAGGTTTCCACTTGTATTTTGGTTCGAGGTTTGTAAGTAAATTTACAAATGTTTTCATCAAATGTTCAATGATTCTTCCTTGTTAAATGTAAAAATTTAAATAATTTAAACGCTTAGCTCAGATATAACAGCGGCTTCCATATTCATCAAAACTGAATTCCAATTCTTCACTGCAGTCATTCATATTATTCGAAATTGATTATCTAATCTATATTATATATATATATATATATAAATGAATATCTTCGGGATGTCCGATGTCTGGTGTCGTGGTGTCCGATCCGGTTTTGCTAAGGTAAAAGAAGCCTTTAGTCAACTATGCCGAGAGGCGGTAATGCCATGCAACAAATCTATCATTCATTCAAGCAAGTGCCCGCAATGCAAAGCAATGCCTTGGAGTTAGCTTCACACATAACAAATTAATCAATAACAAAATAAACTCCACAATTCAATACGATATGTTAGGGACTGAAAAATATGTTAAGGATTAAATCACTACCGATGAAAATGAACATTAAAGTTTAAAAAATATTAACAATTTACTGTTCGGGTATTCCGCGTTAAGCTTCGCCTAAAGTGTGGGAGATTTCGTAAGAAATTCACGAAATTCTACTTTTTTTGTAAAATTGATATAATTCTTAAACCAGCTAATAGATTGAAATGAAATTTTAGTAATGCCTACAAAAGAGCTAACTGCAATGATATATTTAAATAAAACAGTGGTTTTCAATATATGTTTTCAATATGATTACAAATCCATAGTACTTGAAAATTAACTTGATTACCAATTTTATCTAAAATTAAGGCACCATTATTGGTGCCACCAGGTTATCTTAGCAAAAAAATCTGAAAATGCAAACAATCTATCACAAAACGACGGCAATGCAACAATCCCAGCACCCAGCAGCCCAGCATTGGACAGAGGATGCTCACAAGGAGCATTAACAAAGACGCCGGCAGCCAATCCGCGTCCATGAGTCCGACAGGAGACTCGAAATATCGGAAAGATGTGTATTTGAAATCATAATGTACCTTTCAAATAATAGCTAAGCGCAATCGTATAGCCGTTTTATAGTGTAATTAAAAATATAATATCATTCCAACAAACTGAATTAAAATACATACACTTTATATTTTTAAGTGTGGCATTGCAACGGATGCCGGGTATTCGCTAGTATAAATATAAAAAATAGAACGTTTTAAATACAGATTTTCAAAGATCTACAAACAATTTCTAGCATTTTTAAACTTATACACCAAATAAATACTTGTAATGAGCGTCCAATTTTTCTGTAAGATTTTTAAAATGCGTCTTTGCATCGACATTGTTTGGATAAGATGTACAATTTTAATGACGAGCTTTTATCACTGAATTTGCTCTTATTAAATTTTCATTCTAATATTGCTAGAAATTTGAATGGTTCTCAAAAATATCAACTGCTTCATTTGGTTCGTATTTTTGAACGGTCAATAATTGCTTTTTCAATACACTTACATTTGACTAAATTTGCTAATCTATAAAATAGAATAAAAAACATATTTTTATAGTAGGCGAATTTAAATCAAGATTTGTTTAGCTTGGACGACCTTCGATAGGTATTTATTTATGTTAAGCACTTAAAATTTAGTAAAAGTCATATTACCTATGAATAAGATTTAAATGACGATTTTCAATACATTTGTACCTTAAATCATAAATATGTGGAAATACTTCTTCTTGCCTTCATTTACATACTAATAATTTATCGAGAGGATTTTATAAAAGGACCTTCAATTTTGAGATGATTTTCCAAGTTTGGATGTTATTTTCTAGCATGGTTGTTAAAATTATTTCTAGTCGACGGAAATAGACTCAAGGTAAAAATTTAATAAATATGTAATTTTCCTTCGACTTTGGCAAATTCTGGCTAGCATAATTTTGTATTTCTTGTTAGAGAAATTGTATGCTAAATTAGTTTTCACAATTTATATACGCTTAAAAAATAACAACTATCTAGAAGCTGAAAAAATTGATTCGAGAATACTAATGCAGATCGTCATGCAATATTATTTTTTCTATCATTTAGCTATTAGCTATTAGACAAGGAAGATTAAGAAAAATCGCTCTATAAAGTTCCCATCACTTAATAAATCGTCCTGATAGGTCAACCTATTTTTTAATTATTTTTTATATTATCAAGTCTAAACTTGTTGTAAAAAAGTTGTTCGAATATTACTACCATATTGCAGTACCGCACAAATTGTATACGAAAAATAGTCCAAAACGCGTCTCAGTATGTCATTATATCTTACGAATGGGTTATATATGTTAAGATGATGAGAAATTAGTCATGATTTATAAATCAGCCAAAAATATAGAAATCTAAAAACATCTCTACGTTATTGCAAAATTTTTAATATATTCGTTCAAAAATTTGCAAAGGATTTGTTTACAAAATTTTAGTGGGGTTAAAGACATATAAAATGTTTTGAATTGATAATAAATGGCCAAAAATCTATTTTGGGATTTGCTTTGCATAAATTGGCTTCTGAAATCTGACACAATAATGTAGAAATCAATATAATTTAAGCCATTTAATTGAAATATCATTCCACTGAATTTATGGCTTGAATCAAGTTCTTATTTAGAGCTCATAGATGAATAAGTAATATAACAAGCCGAAAAAAAAGATAATACCTGAACTGGAAGATGCTAGTCGAAGAATTCTGCAACCATAATGTTTTATTCTTCTGTTAGATACTGTTGTATATTGTCTTAAATTCATTGAACTGGAAAAGTGATCTGTGAACGAGACAATCTTTCTATTTAGAATACCCTATTCTACTGTGAATATACGCCATTTTATATGATCAATCAATGTGTTTATCCAGATGACCTGCTGAGTGAGTGTATCTTCAATATCAAGTACACCATAAGCTAAATGCATGACAAAGATGCTATGGATGTCATCCTTTCTATTAATAAATTATATTTCCGCAGTCAATTTTATTATGATGATGATAAGTATAATAATATATGTACGTAAATATATTAATAATTAAATAAGATCCAAGATAAGGTGAACCCACAAAAAAAAATGTTTGCATACAAATTAAATGTCAATAAATGATATATAGAAAATTATGCAAAAAGTTGAATAGGCTGTATAATAAAAGACATAAACTAAGCCACTATTGATTGGCATTGTTATGTGAGTTCAGTTTGTGATTGTATGCTGTAGAGATTACATTTACACCATATCTTTAGATGATGTGATAGGATCAATTTGTAGTATTTTTTGCTTACATTTTTCAAAATATGAAGGCTGAAATATTTAATTTTGAGATTGACACAATAAACATTTTATGCTGTTTTTTTAATCAATACTTAAATGTCATTAAAATCACAAACAACATATACAGTGAAATGTTAACCATCATTGGTTGTCAATAATGGCTTGGAAAATTCAAGTAATTCTATGGGGATTTAAAGAATGTTCTGCTGAAAACGCTGATTAAATCAGGCCTCGGAAAACTATTGCAACAGAGTTTCCACAGAGACACACATTTCTATTTTCCATGATGCAGGAAAATTTAAGAAGATTGGTGGAGTAAATTGCATTGGAATTTAATTGCCGCGCGAACTATATTCACATGACAAAATATTAAGAGAATTTTGACTTTTTCAAAGTGAGATTTTTATATATTGATTGCATAGAATTTATGAGGGTTTATAAGATTTTTTTGCAAGAATAACTATAAGTTTTTTGAAATATTTCTTCAGAAAAAATATATATTTGCTTCATTTGAAGAAATTCTTTTAGTTTAAATAGCATATCATTAGCAATAATTTCAACTGATTATGTTTTTAATGTGTTGTAAAATTTTTTAGTAAAACTCGCGGTTCGGCCGCCAAAAGGCCCAGAATGCCCTTTCCAGTAGAATCAAAAAGGTCGTCTAGAGTATTTTTCCTCTATCTTCAGAAGAAAACTACTCAGTATTTATTAACCTCCCACACTCTCTATCGAGACGGTTGCGAAAGCGTTCATCAATACGTTCATTCAGGAGACCCGTTAGGTGAGCGTTCGAAATGAAATTCGGTGGTAATGCTGCCTTCAATATCGAACAAATGAGGAGGTGAATGTATGATACAGACGAGATGAATGTAACCCCTTCCTGTGAATGGATATTGAAGAGGCCCATAGTTCTGCAGTGGACCGTTTGTGGCTGCACTATGATGATGATGATGATATCGTAATGATCGCAACACAATGACATCTATGAGTTACAAGTGTAACTTGATGATTTATCATTCAATCGATCAATGACAAGCATGTATTCAAACCAATATTTAGTTTGGATAATAATTAACAGATGCCGTTAAAATAAATATTTTAATGTTGGTTATCGATTCAAACAAAATTTCTAGATGCATACGTACATTAGCATCATTAATTTAGATTTTAGTTTCCGGTTGCATATTCTTGGACATTGAATGAGGTTGCAATCTTATTCGTTAATTAGAAATAGCTTATGCAACGCTGTAGTAATTTAGCACTCGTGAGCATAAGTTCAAGCCGAAGGAGTCGTTGTTCTGGCGTTCTAGAGTTACGACACTCCAGACAAATTTATGAGATGCATCCCAAAACCGGTCACGGCTCAGCCACTATGATTAATGAGATATTTGCCCGATAGTGCTATTATTTTATTTCAACCCCTCTAGCGGCAACAGTGAGTGCAGGTAAACCATTCGATTAATTCTCTATCTATCGTTTTTAATTAATGAATACGTTCAATTAAACATGATCGATTTATGGGTCATCTCACTTTGACAGCCCAAAAAATATTTAACAATTTTTTTCACAGTAAATACACCATATAATGAATATTTTTAAGATTTATTTTGGCACTTTTACATAATACAAAAAAAACAAATTTGTAATTTAAAAAAATATAAATTTTATAATTTTTAAAACATCAAAATGACATGTCAAAAAAGATGCAAGTCCACGGTGTGGAACAATTTTTTTATTCAGACTTACCTGTAACAAAAAGTCAAAAAGATTCTTAATCTGTAAGCGTGTTGCTATTGCACTATTGATAATTAATACTTTTTGTTTAAAAGAAACAAAATGTCGCTGGTTTGAAAAAAAGTTTGGAAAAAACACCTTTTTTGGGGGTATTTTTTAATATCAAACGTAAGATAAAATAAACATTTCGAACTGGTTTTGTGAAATGCCATAGACATACATGTTTAAAATAAGCTGGTAAAATTTCAGACTAATCGGCGACATGGTTTTTCAAAATTCTTGCATGCAAAAATGTCGTTTTGATAAAAACGCGTTTAAAGTTTTAAGTATTATACTATTATTTTTTTTTGAAAAGGGAAATACTAATACTAATCAGCGATTCTAGCTTCATAAAACAATTTTTCAGTTACCTCAGCCACTTCTTTTTTGGCTGATTTGGTGTATCTGTGAAATGTTCAAGCTTATTTAGAAGATTCGGAGCCTTGGCGGTTGGCAAGGAGAATACGTTCTTCGTTGGGCGTTTTCATGAATCGCAATGCATCTTTTTATCCATTAATTTTAAAATAGATATAAATACTTCGTTAAAAATGCAGCCTGCAGTATATGTCGCGATTTTTAATATTTATTTGCCACAAAAAATATATTTTGGTACCCGAGACCATACGCAAGCATTGAAACGAGCCAAGGCATCTTTCCAATAAATCATCAAACGTTAATTCTTCATAAATGACTCTTAAAATTTGCTGAACAATCTCTGTTAGAGAGAGAAGTTGCCTGTATAAATATAACGATCTTATAGTTGCTTGTATTTGCAATTCGCACCAAGAATCTGCGTCCTCCGGACAGTGTGAATGCTGAGAGATTTCATCAGTCGAAATTTTGTGATAGTATGTGGCCCAAATAGCATTTCTCAATTTAATTTTAGGCAAATAGCTAATCCATAATAATTAGGTATTTTTTTAATAGATTTATTGGTAAACTGTTCGGTTTTCGAAGCACTTCATATAGCGTTCTATCTTTTGTCCCCTTACTTTCCACTTGCTTATTCGCATTTTTCAAATCTGTATTAACATTTTTTTGGATTCATTTGCTCCCCTACTAGAACAAAGATAAGAAAGTTCCTCAACAGGAACCTTTGGCCTGCAAACAAAAGCAAATATAGGGGCAAGCTTGCGGCCGCAGCGGTTTCAGAGTCGTTGGGGTGCAATCTGGATTGAGTGATTGCTTCGAGCGCATTTCGCAAATTAGCTGTAAAGCATTGAAATAATACGAATTTCTTCACCAAAAATTTGGACGACTTCCTTAGGGATATGTTTTTTCGCAAAATAAAATTAAAAAAACGTTTTTTTCGAAGTGAGAAGATCTTTAAATAATCAATGGAATTGCATAGAATTTGTATAGAAATGTAGTATGGAAAACGCATAAATGAAAATCAAGTAAAAATACACAGAGCGTGTGATAAATAATGAAGTGAGCTTCAGATCATAAAAACATGCTTTGATCAATTTGGCTATTTAGTTCATTAGAATAAAGATATATCTACTATAAATATATTTGGACTATTTTGAAATGCACTTTATTAAACTCACATTATTAGTAGTAATAGTAATTTAAATACGTAAAACTTAATAACTACACTAAAAGTAAGATTTGAAAAATAAATCATAGCTTGGAGGAGGTAATAAATCATATATAGTAGGAAATTAACGATACGCCTGTACGAAAATGGACGTGGCGTCAGCAATCGGCTTAACTTGCCATTAATTGTATTTTTCTGCGCCGTCAACCATGTTCACCGACGTACGGATATTTATGCAATTTTTTTAAGATAAATTGAAAAATAGTAGAACACAATATCATAGAGTTGAGCATAATTGCATAGAAATATGAGCTGTAAAGTTTTCTCCAGGCTGTCATTTATTGCCAGTTGGGATTTTCCATTGCAGGTAGCAATTGTTTATCGCTGTTTCAGCGATGGATATTCTAATTTACGAGCTGTCTGTAAATTGCAGTCACATAGCTTGAGTTTACCGTATAAGTGCAGAAGCCATATTTGCATGCTCAAATATGTACATTTCATAGATCGTTGACTATTATTGTTAGTCTCGTGACATTTGAAAGACGTGACATATTTGATTGAGGCCTGTTTATTGTGGAAAAACACATAACATATATTTAACATCTAGATCGTCATTTGGGTATAATTTGTAGCAGATAAGAGCATACAAACAAACAAAATAATACTTAAATTCTTGCGATAATTTATTAAGATATTTTAAATTAATGTTTTTATTCAATTTGGCTCAAAAATTAATACATCATTTCGATCTTGGAATTATCGATGACGATTTTTACAGTAAAAATATACATAATTTCAACTTTCAAATCTTCAAATAGAAATAGCCGCAAGGAACACCAACTCAGCACAAAGTTTTGTTCAAGTTGGTGTTGAAGTCTGATATCCAAAGAAGTTTCCAGTCAGATATTCTGCTCAAGCTTATAAAACATGTTCATTCACAGATAGAATATATTTATAGAACATTTCGTATCGATTCATTGATGTTTTTTATTATTTAAAAATTAGTCGAAAGAAATTATTCGTTAGTTCACATCTTACATTTTATAATTTATTTTAAAAAACCACAATAGAGTTCCGCTCAAAGATGATTTACAATTTAAATTTTTTACGAAGTGGAAATAATTATAGTTATTTAGATATTATAAGAAATTTGAATATAAATAATGCAAAAAAAAGGACAAATGTGAAGATTATAAATTCATCTCATATTTTTTATGTATCATAAAATATTCACATGCAAATTTATTATTTAAATTTAAAATAAAATACACGTCAATCTTTTACGAGAAGTGTCCATTGGCAGTGTTAATAATTGAACATTTTCCCCGGAGGCTTTGCTCAAAGACAAATCTTCATCTATAGTTGTAAAGGCGTCGAAGCACGCAGATTGAATCGATTTGCAGCATCCGTGCCTTGGAAAGAACGAAAATTTTATGCATTATTAAAAATATCTGGAGCGAAAATTTCAAATTGCGATCGAAAAATTTTAGACCGATGAAGTCTCGTAGTGAGATTACTATTTATACCTAACGGTCGTACGATCACAATAAAAATCACAAGGGCGTAAAATGGCGTGATGATCGTAAAGTATTATGTCGAGTCATTCGGTTTTGAGCGAACGTGCAACAAAGCAGTCGCGGTCAATTTTGAACATCATTTATTAAAATAATCTGTAAAGCAAATATTTTTACTTAATTTCATTGGCATTTTTACGACGATCCAGATTAATTGCTTCATCTCGGAGAAATAGAGTTGATTTTTACTATTCTTAGCTTTAAGTATGAGCTTCGGCACTATCTCACTTTGTTCCAAAGGTCAAGAAATAAATTATAAAAGTGCATCGAATGCTTTTGATCGAAGTGCTGA